>OZ034970.1:1809410-1986910 GCA_964030785.1 Siderastrea siderea
TATTTCTGTTCAACACATGTATCGTTAATGTTGTACGTGATAACGCCTTGAGGGTAACCATTTTCTAGCAAAAGTTTCTTGAGATCATTCAGAGCGGATTGCAAAAATGAAGCCGAGGAGCAAATTCGCAAGCAGCGATAGGTGACTGTGTGGATGAGATTAATTTTGTACTTGCGAGGTGTGAATGAATCCAATTTACCCGGTATATCAAATCGAACAAAACCGAACGAATTAGTGTCATCGAACTCAATCGAACGAAATCGGACGAAAATCGAACGATTAAATTCGATGTTGTTCGGTCATCGAACGAAATCGAACAACTAACTTTTTTGTGAGTTCGATTTCCGAACCAAATCGAACGAAATCGAAATTTATTTCGATTAAGTTCGGAAATCGAACTTGTAGCTTAAATTCAAAATAAAGAATTTCAAACCTAATGAACGAGTGAAAATTTCATGTTTATTCCTTAAATGGTTTTGGAATAAGTGACTGGACACGGTATAGTATAATCTTTGTCTTTTATTTGATCCTAAAGAAACAATACATAATATTCGAGCAATCTAATACGCAGTAAGCCATTCATAAAAATTGTCTGCGGAATCGAAATATATAGATACTCAAATCCAACCGTTAAACAACATATCAACATAAAAAACGTTATCCAGGCAAAATATTTCTGCATAACAAGGTAAAAAAGCACTAAAGACGTTAATTCCCTAATTACTAAATCAAATCGAGCAGATATGGTGATCGATTTTGCCCGATTCAGATTATATAGTGATACGACGTAAGCTCGCTTAGGTATCGTTCGGCCACAGAACTAAATCGAACCTCATCGAACTTAATCAAACGTTCGATTTGGTTCGATTCGCATTTATTTTTTGTGAGTTCGATTTCGTTCGATGATCGAACAACATCGAATTTAATCCTTCGATTTCCGTTCGATTGAGTTCGATTGAGTTCGGAAACTGAATGTTCGATTTGATACCCCGGACATTTAGTGTAGAGGCCTGTGAATGTCGGTAACGGTCAGACTTTTGAAAATGTATGTTGTCTAGCATACGAAACGTCAAGTTTATCAAAATGCGTTTATTAACAATTTTATCACCGCTGTTTGTGTTTTATTCTTAATCAAGCTACGATGGCCTAAGAACAAAAGTTCGTATTAATTATTTCTTTCTGACTGAGTGAGTGAACAGACTGAATTAAACAACCATACCCGTAAACAAAATTAAACTGTAAATTAACTGCCTTGGGACGTCACTAGAGTGAAGGGCACTCGAGAGGTGACGACAGACGCCAACGCATCAATATGACGTCATATCTGACACTTTTAAGTGTCAGATATGACGTCAAGAGGTTAAAACTTCCTCATAACAGATCGTATAACCTCGGTTATCTGATTTTTGTTAATAGCCGACGAAATGTTCATTAAATCAAAGGCCACAACACAGGAACCACAATTTATGTTGAAAGCTAGCGCCGCAACCGTGAACAATCTTGGTCAAGTTACGGTCACGTGTTATTTTTAGATTTAAAAAAAAAACAATAGAGTGTTCTGCCGAAGGGACTTCCGGCGATAGTTGCCGGGGAAGTTTATTTTCTTAAAACAAATACAATTAATCCGAGAAGCGAAGCTTCGTGGGATTATATGCTACATTGTAGTTTTAAGAACATCAAATTTCCAGAGGAAACTATCAGACCGATATTCTTGAGAAAGAAGCACTCTTTTGTTTTTAATATTCACGACTAAACTTTCTTTCGAACAAAATAAAGTCGCTGAGGTTTAGAATTTAGGTAAAAATGTTTTTAAAAAGTTAAAAACACGTTCAGCATTCTTAGCGAAACCTTTTACCAAATTTTCAACCATTTTATTTGGCGAATATGTCCATGAAAAATCGATGATATTTCGAAGATTACTAATTCGACCTTTTAAAGAAAATACAAAAAAAAAACATACAAGCTATAAATACAGCCGGAAAGAAACCTGTTTGTTAATGATTGAGAGAAGTAAATATGAGGCCTTAAATATTTTTCAGACGTGCTCTATCCATCCGTTTTTTTTTTCTGCGACAGGAGCCCATGGGCTCCCGTCTGCGAACGGAACTCTAATTTAGTATCCCTGGGTTGGTGGGGGGGGGGGTACTCCCTTGTATTGGCTAGATAGGTATGTGTGGCGCCAAAGGGTATGGTTTTCGAGCCGTTCTAGTCTGAAATAGGGTATAGATTTTGATCATTTTGGTCCGACTGAATTGGGTATGGTTTGTGCGATCTGGTCTTGAGTTGGTATAGTTTTGAGAAGAAGCTACTTTTTTAATGGCATCTTCTCTTGAGAAGTGTGTTTTGATTAATATCGGAACTGAAATTGAAGCCCTTCTCGAATGTCTACACAAAACGAAACAATTCCTGGCAGGGGCTCCTGTTCCTGGCCTGAGTAGATCTGAAATAGGGTAGGGATCCCTACCCTATTTCAGATCTGGGAAAAATCACATATTGTGGTCTGATATGGGGTCAGGGTTTCAAGGAGTGCGCCGCACACCCTCACCCAAATTTTCGGGGAGTATTCCCCGGGGCTCTGGATCTATCCCAACGCGCATCGCCTGATAGTATCTCCCTGTGGATAAACACTATACCGGGCACTAGATTAATTTGACCCAATCCAGAATGGGAGTAAATTTAGAGGTGATCAATAAGGGTGGACAACTGAACTTGAATCGCTTCCGTAGGTGAAACTCATTATCTCTATTTTTAATGACCGTGGTGGCTCATTGCGTTTAACGCTGTTCAGACAGTAATTAAGCCTGTGAGCAGTCTCTCTGGTCGGGGAAGGAGCGAAGAAAAGGAAAGAGTGAAAAAAAAGCGCCGTCCTCTTCCCCAGTCTACGCTCGGCTCGCTCCGCTCGCTGATTTATTTTCGCCCCTTTTCCCCACTGCCGAGCCTTCACAGGCTAAGAGTAATTTAATATATTATATCTTAGTATACTGCAAAATCATGATTACTATTGCGTTTACATATAAATAGCCGCTACTTATATCGCCTACCTATTTTATTCTTTAAAACTAAAACGAATATTCTTGTTGAAGTTTTTTTGTACCTCCGGGCTTTATGCTTGTGAGGTATAAGGCTTCAGTATTTTTATTAGTCTGTACAGCGCCGCAAATGATCCCGAGACCGCAAATGATCCCCGACCGTAAATGATCCCCAAATTGGGCCGCAAATGATCCCCAGGGTGGGCCGCAAATGATCCTGCTAAAAAATTTGGAATGGTGTGGAGTTTCAGTGAAGGTGAAAATACTGGAAGATGAAAGCACTGACCAAAAAAAAAAATCAAAAACAGAAAAATTCTTATTGATCAGTGAAATAAAGCATTTTAAAGGCCCTAGACCACAATGGCATGAAAGGCAAAAATGATTATGTTTAAAATATATATATTTATATTCATATGCATACACAGATCTCCGATGAATGGCCGACCGATGGTCGACAGAGTCCGCGACAGTCGAGAAAGCCACGGGTTCCAATGTGTGAGAAAGTCACTAGCCCATGTATTAACCGTTCGCTTGCGATCGTGCTTGTAGAAATGGCTAAACTGGTCTCCAATTTGATTACCCTCATCCTTTCATTGGTGTTTTTTGTTGGCGTTAAATGCTGGTGGAGGCGACAAATACGAGAAAAATGAAAGTGATACAATAAACGGAGGTAGATTTGGATCTTGCAGTGTGTTGACACATCGCACATGGTTTGAGTCAAGCTTCTCACTTGCACACCTGCTTTTGGAAAAAAAAAACACAAATCAGCGCAAATAGAAATGTTAAACTGCGTTTCAACTCCTTGGCAGTCAGCAACTGTCGCGTCAGAGCTTTTTGTGCGTGTTGCAGAAATCCGGTATTACCCTTGGCAGCAGATACCTTTTAATAAGTAACTATATAATGTAATACCATTGTTCTTTTTAATTTTTTATTGGTTAGTTTAAATAAGTCTGCATTTTACGTATCTTTGAATTTATAAAGGCTCATTCGATAGGCTGTTACATATATATTATAACCATCATTCTGTAAACCTTAGTATATATTCATTATGGCTGATGATGATGTTTGAAACATCGAAACATGTTCCGAAAACTGAAGAGCGTTGTTCTGTTTTTAAAAATAATTACAGCACTTGTGCTATCAAGACCATTTAATAGTGTATAGGTACTCGTAGCTGGCTGGTAAAATCAGTTAACATGAGTGGCTGCAGATTTTCTCGTGACTAGCGCTCGTATTTCTCGTACATGTATAAGAAAGCATTCAAAGAAAACACACCAATTGAACCAGGTATATTTACAACCTGCATGCTAAACCAGGGCTACAAAAACAATTGCGAATTTAAAGGACTACATTACATCGTAACATTTTCATTTTTTTTCCTCGAAATAAAATATCTAAGCCATAATTATTCCGTAGACCTCGCCATACCTCCGTCCACGCCATTCAAGAACCCACACCTTTACAATGTCATCGCTGTTTTATTATCCACTCCATTCCTATTATTTAGCTGGATCATTTGCGGTCCGCTGAGGGGATCATTTGTGGTCCTGGGATCATTTGGAGGGGAGAGGAACGGTTTAGGGAGGAGGGAGAAACGGCCCAAAAAGTAGGGGGAGGAGGGAGAAAGGACGCAAAAAAATAGGGAGACGGGAGAACCAGCATGAAAAGGGAGAAGGGAGAATGTCTTAAAAAACACGACATGAGTCATTAAAGCCTTAAATAGATCTTAATATAAGAAACTGTACGGATCTGTTCCCCGTTAAACAATTACATCGACAGAAGACTGGGTGGACCCTGGGTATCCAAGACTATTTTGAGCCCGTAACCTCAGGTGTTTGCGGTATTTTGAATGGTCTCTTTTGTTATACAATTTTCGCTAGAGGTCGCTAGGGAATTTCTCGCTTCATTGTTTGGCCATTTCAAGATATTCTGATTGCCCGTGAGGGGGAGAAGTCAAATCGGAAAATCGTGAGACGTTGAGTTAGTGTTCGTCAAAGCGTGAGATTCTGGAGGTCTGTGTGGCTCGAGGATCAGGGTCAAGGCCTTGCCTTTCCAGTTTTCTGTCTTTTCGGCACTGCATGTGCCGTGTTTAGGTCTGTTTAGGCGTCACCAATAAAACGAGTTATGCTTTCCGATTCGGTGATACCATTAGGTTCCCAGAAATGTAAAACAATACGCAGCAACCTAATTTAAAAATATATATATGTTATTTTTGACCTTGGAATCGCACTTTCGGCGTCCATGTCATGGTCTGCCATCGATAACGGCGCCATATTGTGATCTTTATAGCAATTTGGCTGTGACTCAAACATTGACATGCTCTGGATGTCTTTTTGGCGCTGTGTCACGTAAAACTCCGAAATCTTTTTGTGCAAAAACAATTCTACTTCAAATTGCTCAATAAGAATAATTTAAAGAGAAGTCAGTAAACTAGTAAACTAAACTGACTGACAATGTAATCGTACCTGACACATTTTTCGTTGTAAGATCTTCGTGGATTTCGTTTACTGGTTGATGTTGCGTTACCTTGATTCTTTAATGTACAAATCCTAACTTTTTCACGCTCATCAACAAGCAATAAACATTTCTAGTTCAGCCACAAACAAAAAAGTTGCGATTTAGGCAAACCAGCTTAAGGCACTAGAAAATTATCAGATTTACTGACCAAACCCTTGGGATGTTGCTTTGCTAGAAAGTATGCAAAAGTAATTCTCATTTTCCGTGTATTAACTTGCTGGCCTCGAACTGTATTCATAGGTAAGCTGGTACTACATGTTAAATCTAGCAGTCTGTAGGTATTCAAAGTCTTCAATGAGCACAAAGTTCTTTAGTAAAGTCACAATATTGGAAAGAATTTAGACTGCAAGTGTAGTGTTACGTAATATAAACCCGTTTAAGCACTAATCAGGGAGAAAGGTGAAAAATCAGGGAGGAGGGAGAAACGGCCCAAAAAATTAGGGAGGAGGGAGAAAAATGAGTTTAAAAATAGGGAGATAAGATATTTACCTACCCGTTCCTCTCCCCTCCATTTGCGGGCCAATTTGGGGATCATTTGCGGTCGGGGATCATTTGCGGTCTCGGGATCATTTGCGGCGCTGTACAAGTCCTCTTTCTTCCCTTTACTATCTGTAAGGTTTATTAGTATCCCTAACATAGATACATATATTAAATTACATCAAGTCTAATATTGTGAAATACCCGTCTGGGAAGATTTCTGACAAGTTATGTCTCGTTTGCCTGTCTCAGTCATAAAAAAGGCATTAGACACATGTTGAATCTCTCAGTGAACACAAATCATTATTTTCTAAAACGTACTACATGTTAAAGCAATAAGCCGTCTAGTCAAAGATGTATAGTTTATTTGGTGACTTTTTTCTCATATTCGGCAGACGAACTAATAACAACACAAAACCAGATGTAGTAAATATTGTTTACCCATGTGTGCCTCTAGTTTAAGACCCTAATCTCTAATTGACTTAAATGAGCCAGGCTGGCTGCATAAAACACCATATTTACAGAATTGTTTGGAAACACCACAGTTTGGAAAGTGATCATGATAGGACAGAAAGTTGTTTTTTGTTGCTCATAATGATTACACTCAAACGAAGAAAACCGGGAACGCTGAAAATATTCCTGGAATGTGTGTTTTGACCAATCGTGCGCGAGACCTTGTAACCGCAGAAAACGAATGGGTTTCTCAGTCACGGAATCGAGTTGGTTCTCGAATTGTTTTGAAAGGCCTCAAGATTTAATCTTCATCTTTATCTTACAGGAATTGAAACTACTATTCCTTTCTATCTGAGAGCCACATGCACTACGCAAGCGAAAATATGTTTGAGCACTTTTGGAGAATAAAATTTTTCGACATGGCGGCCCAACGATTAGCAGTTCCGACATTTCAAATAAAAGCAACTCAAGCGGCAGTTATTTCACCCTGATGTAAAAATTGCAATGTCCTCCCTTAAAATTCGCCCAAAGCTGCTATTATTTCTGATAGCACAGCTGACTCGATCTATTTAGGCCAAAATCGTTAAATCTTGAGGTCTTTAGAAACAAATTGAGAACCAAATCCTTTCCGTGACTGAGCAACCCATTCGTTCTCTGCGGTTACAAGGTATCGCACGTGATTGGTCAAAACACAATGAACATTCCAGAAATATTTTCAGTGTTCACGGTTTTCTTCGTTTGAGTGTAATATTCAAGATTAATATTTAAGATTGACGATTAACTTGGTCTTTTCAGAACGGTCTTGTGATTTCCTGTTTTCACGCTTCTCTCCAAGGGCTTTAACTTTTAGTTTATTAATGTAGCACTAATTAACTTTTGAGTTTACGGGATGAAATTCTTATCGTAAATTTAGAAATGAAAGCTGCCTTGGATCGGACCTGCCTTGAGCTAAGTTACTGTTCAAAGCAATGTGCTGTAAAAAAATGGTCCGAACTTTTAATTCTTTGAACTTGGATTTGAGATCTTAGAATTTTTGGCCAATGAAATAAATTTTTGTTATGTTGTACAAGGTGTCTTTAGCAAATGAGTCTCTGGATGAAATCCTAAAGTGTGTCCATTGGAAAAATAAACTATTGTACGTCACGTACCCCTGGATCTCAAATTACAAGGTGGTTTTACTTTTGAGTCTCGACGGTGGATGGAATTCTTATAAAGTGTGGCCATTCAGTGATTCAAATGAAAGCCACTGAGCAGTGTGTTACTACTGAGGTGCATTTTTTTATGATTTACTTATAAGATGTTTCTAACTTTTGAGTCTGACGTTTAAAGAGATTTATTATTTTATTATTATTTTGATGGTTCTGTCTTTCTCAACACTTATAAATGTTACGCAGAATGAAGTTGGGAAGTTATAGTTTCGAGTTCAAGCTTTTTTGTCCGGCAGAGTTAATGTTATTCTAAGCACGCCCGTACGTGTGACCGATGTTTTTTCCTTTCCCTTTATCTGTTAAATCTTGAGTTTTTATAATTATGACTGTGTGGGTGACCCAAACCACTTAAAATTGTCACCTGTCTCGCGAAAGCAAATCTGCATTATTTAATATCGAGCTATCGGTCATTAACATTGCAACGATAAGCTCATTCAACCGTCGCAAGAAACACAACCGTTAACTTTGTCAACGTAAATCTATACGTTGCAAAGCTACTTGGAAGATAAATTAAAACGCCTGTTTATAATTAAAACGGTTTCCTAATCGTGGTCAAAAAGGATGATTCAGCAATGTCGAGAAAAATTATGTCAATTATTATTATTCACAAATCAACAGCTAGGCAGTCTCAATTAGCTGTTGATGGTAACCGCTTAAGTACAAACATCTCCATTTAGCCAATCAAATTGCTTGATCTTGTTGAGTTGTATGTGTATCTTGATCTTTTCGTGAATTAATCTTAAGCCGGCTCCCTCTTGGTGTCAACCGGAATTGGTAAAGGCATCTCTCAAAAACAAGGAACAGCGACCGTGCAGTAATGGGATAAAACCTCAGATTTGAGTGTTGAAGATGGCGGTGTTTCTATATCGATCGTTACGTATTGGGAGCCTCGCCAAATGGTTGGCTGTTTGGCTGGTTTTGTGCTGTTTGGAACACGAGCTCTCTGGTATAAGCCTGGACGAATTAGTGCTAAGACGGACTGTTACTAAAGCACGCTGCACTGCAAACTGTTATACTCTGGTAAGCAAGCAAGATATTCATTGAATAAGCACCTAGCGAAGGACCAATTTTAGTTACATAACGTAACTTAAATCGGTCAGCTTTATACCCCTGATCATGTGTCTTAACTGCTGTACCAAAACTGCAAAGGTTGCTCTTTCATTACTTCATTATACTTCTGTTTTAGATAAGAAAACTTTTAAAGAAATCACATTTTCGAGCTTTATATAACTCAAAACTTGACGTCTCGGCAGCAGTGTGGCTCAGCGACTTTCGATGTTGTCGGCTTCAATCCAAGAGTGAAATTTAAACAAAGGCTGTGACACCATTTCTTTCTCGTTACCTTGCTAAAAGAACTTTGAGATTTTTTCATAGCCTCACGTTTGGAAATGTTTCGTCCAATTTGAAGTTGGTCGCTAAAGTCATCGAAGCGGTAAAGCTTCAAGGTTGTGTTGTGACTTAAACACGCAATTCTTTGATCGAATTTCATCTTTTTAGACCTGTGGACATGCTCTCATTTGTCTTATTTGTCTCTGACAATTTATTGAGGAAAATAGCGGTTTTTATTAACTTTTGCTGGTGTAAAATGTAACTCTGTGGACTTCTTTTTCGAAACTTGAACTGTTTATGATGTAGTTCTAACTCTTTGCTAGTGTGCCAGTGAACTTACTAAACTATTATCATACACGCCAAGTCTACAAAGCATAAACTTCCCGTACAAATACTTTTCGTTATGTTCATTTAAGGTGGTTTTAGGACAATTTGGAAAATGAGTGCGATAAATCAAGCGGTTGCTACTGAGATGTACTATTTGTTAAGAAAACATGTTAGAGAATTCTTGGTCAATTTGTACAAGTTTACGCTCTGAGAATACAAGAGTTTACAATGCCAACGTGCCTCAAACTAACCAACACGGAACTAATGCTCAACGTCACCAGTATTTCATTTATCTTCACTTACATGTTTTTGTTTAAAGACATTGAGGTATTTAATTAGTAGCAATGGGGGCAAAAGATTGCTTGTTTGATAGCTGATGACTGTATTCAAAATAAACAACTTTGTAGAGATATATAAACATTTTGAAGCAATATTTGATGAAAGGTTGATATGCACGGCTGCAGATAAAAGACATACTATCGGCTTCCTATAGACGTCAAAGGAAATAATCTTAACAAAGGATGTTGCTCCTGTTTGATTATGTAAGTGATCCCGCAAACACTAATATAACGTTTTCTTCGGCAAAAAATCACGCAATTATTGTTCTAACCAATGCAAAACGAAACTTGTCTTTAACTTTGTAATTCCACGATGCATTTTTGGTAGAACTGTTCTACAGATTCTTGCTGAATAAAAACACTTATCTAGCTGGCAATGTAGAAAATTGACATGAATGACGCTGATAGAGCCCTTAAAACAGACGCAAGTTTCCTTTCCTTTTGACGACATATAGTGTCAAAGGTGAACTTCTCAACCAAAAATTAAAAGATAAAGCAACGAAAAAGGCAAGTGATAACGTGAGATGGTTGGCAGCCAGTGTTAATTCTAACTCAAACACACAAGCCGATAAGAACCTTAATTATCGCCATTAACCATAAGGCACAATATCATTTGAAATAATTTATACAATGTTTTGCTTGTTAGGAATTGGGTGACTGACTGTGAGTAGCTGAGCATTGTAGTTAAAGACTCTCTGTCGACTACAATGCAACGCGCGCGTTTGTTTATGTTTTGATTCCTTCTGAGAGAACATTGTGATAAAAACGGCTAGATTTGAGCCCTTTAGCCGCCAAGAAAGGAAATGAAGGTGTTCACTTCGTTAGGTGTATACGTTTTGTCAATAGAAAGAGCTAAATTTTTTGGTTTATATGTCTTGCAGATGACTGTAACAAAATACGATTCATCGTAGACTGTCATTACATGTCACGCAGACAGAGAAATATTTTCAAATTGACATAGCGCATTTGGTTTTTAGTGCATCGGTTCATCAGTTCGCTCATTCATTTATGTTGAACAGTACTTATACCTTAACATACCACGCTTTAAAATGTCTAAAGGTGTGTAGAGTAAAAGCAATTGACATTATTTTATCACTAATCAGTGGTTACAAAACCGCGATTTGTCACCCGCGGGGTTTTTTGAATGCTCAGTCACGTCCGATCTACAGAAACATTCATTACTGTAGTGAGTTTGATATTTACTCTCATTTCAGTTCCACATAACAATAAGAATTCTGTTATTCTTCCCTATGAACTCACTGGATCGTCCAAAGTCACATTATTCTGACATGAGGTATAACTAAAAACTTTCAGTGTGGTCTCGCTTGTTGGTTGAGAGCTGTGCGAAACATCGAGTGTCCTAATGTCGCTTTTGTAACGCGAAGAATAAAACATTTTTCAAATCAACACTTCTCCAATAGTTCCCTGATAAATTTCGTAGTTCCATAAGAAAATCTCTATCCATTCCACTGAAGGATGACTTGGATGAAAGCAGATTTCTGCAGCCTTCTAACGCCAACCCGAAACTTTGGGGTTTCGTGGTCCACGAAACCTCCGTTTAGGCGTGCGTTGCATTGTGGTCGACAGAGAGTCTTTAAACATTCTCTTTCATTCAACCATTGCATTAGTTTTAATGTATACTTCTCTCATTTTTTTTCGTAAAACTTGTTCAAAGTAATAACCCTAAGACACGGTTTTGATAAAGTTTGATTGTAATCGGTTGCTATGGTTACGAAATATGGCTAATGCATGTGCCCCCAACCTCGTCTCCAGGGTCTTCTCGATTTTCAACATGGCCGCGGTTGAAAACCGAGAAGACCCTGGGGAGGAGGTTGGATGTGCCGCGTACATGATGTGAAGCCCTTTTTGAATGCATGCCACGGTTTTTTCCGTTTCTTGGTTTAAAAAAGTACGAATTGCCGACAAAAAGAAGCAAAGTGTTTAATTATACCATACTCTCTTACCCAGCACTAATTTTGAGTAAAATCCAAGATGGCGGCCATCTTGGTCGCCATTCTTGATGAAATCACAGGCCCAAACCCGGTATTGTATATTCCCCTCATCTTGTAAAGCACATTTCAGGCTACCTTCCCATGAAAGGTAAATTTTTTCGTTCGTCCGTCTGTAGTAGTTTTAGTATATACCTAGCCAGTGGATAGCAAGCACCAAATAGTTACCTTTTTTCTCACTGTGAGAAATGAGGGGAAACTCGCGCGCGAAATCCAGAACGATGCTGGGAGAATTGCTGCTGCTGGAAGGTGAATAGCAAATGCTATCCCGAGTCTGAGTAGCCAATCAGGACACGAAAAACACTATCCACTTGCTTCGTCCAAAGCATGATCTCTTGGTTTGGTACTAATACTGATGGTGGATATTTGGGCGGCGAGGTAAATCTTCAACGCTGAGGTGAAAAAAGCCCCTTTAATTATTTTGTTAGAAGTTTCTAACATTACTCGTGGTGTAAATCCTTGATTGCACTTGTACACATACTATTACCTATACTAATTAATTGAGGCATCTTCAATTCTGTTAATATAGAGTAGGAGACTTTACTTGCGATAATTCATCGTGCACTTCGCTCTTCGCAGATGGCAAAGTATGCAAACATAATTTATGTTAACGTTTGCCCCGTTTTCAAAAATAGCGGTTTTTTTAATTATGCTTTGCGTGTGAGTTGAAGCAAGATAACCCTATCGTGAAAACTGGGCTTTTAGGTAACGCTTCTAACTTGTATCAGGGAGGAGATGAGTTGAAATCTGTTTTATCGTGAAGTGTTGCAACGAAATTTGCTAAATATTGATTTTCAGCAAACCGTTTTTCAGCAATAGGCAAGCATCTAAAGAACGACCACGGCATTAAAACCATCGGCGACCTTAACAGTAACTTTTCCGTCCTCAAGAAATGCAACGGAAACTAGACTGTTTAATTTACGAGATGTCGTTTATAAAGAAGAAGAAGCCAAGCCTGAACACACAATCAAACTCTATCCGCGCAAAACTATTTATTTAGACCTGATTTAGACATACTTACCACGCACACACACTTAATTAAAACACCAAATATGTTACTTGTTGTTAAGTTTTTTTGTCACTTCGCCATGTATATATTAACTCATTTGAAGTTTATTTTCTCACTTGAAAATGATGTCATGGCGACATCGACACGTTGTGTTTTTTCGCTTATTTTTATTGCTAATAATTTGTGTAATCGAAATGGTCATATGCTTAAGGACCTAAGTCTTTTCTTTCTTTCTTTTTCTCTGTTGTAGTATGGCAGCAAGAACAATGCTTCAGAGAAAGTTTGCCAAACTACCGCTTGCCAAGAAGTAAGTACAGTCCTTTAAAGACAAGACGCCTTTATAGGTCAAAACTTCATATCGACTAAAGAAATATTTAACATGATTTTGTAAAGCACCATGATAGAGCATAACCATTATAACAAAAATAAATGAATTTTCTTTTGTTGTAAAATCTAATGGCAAAGGGTTAGAGTCCAAGCCATTCTACCCTTTTTGGCGGTATCAGTTACTCTGATAACGAAACTACCCTCTCCAGGGGATCATTTCCGGTTCGAAGCTCGTTTGTGGAGTAGTAAAGGAATCATTTGTTGCAGTCATAGCGATCATTTGGGGTGTGGGTATAATTTGTGAAGTACTAATTCAGTGATCATTTGCTGTCCGGGAATCATTTGTGGTTCGCTGACAATTTGCGGGCATGTAAATACATCCCTACGAAGACTAGACTTTACAGTCAAGTAGAATGCGAAGAGAACTAAGAGAGACAAAAACAAAACCTTCGATCACCAGCACAGTGCCTTGTGAAAGAGGCGGATAATTATATCTTATTCTTTTGTGTCCACCGTAAAATTAATATTTCCTTGTTATTGTAGATTAGAGGTAGAATTTTGGTATATCTCTGAACAGTGTGTATCAATAATGTACGGGCGCATGAAGCTGTGTGCCAAACCGGTTAACACTGCAGTCACTGCAATAAATCCTTGGTAATAACGTTGCTGTGAATCAAGTGTTCTGAAACATTTTTATTATTTTAGTGCCTATCACCATGTGGGAAGAACAATGACAACCACAATGAGTCATCGTGCCTCGAAAGTTGTGTAAGTATAAACTCATGCAATTATATGTAGATCATCGCAGTGAAGATTTTTCAACCTAAGCGGCGGAAAAGAAGAAACCTGAAAAAATTCAGGCTTGAACGGGAATCGAACCCATGACCTCTGCGATACCGGTGCAGCGCTCTAACCAACTGAGCTTTCAGCCAACTAAACTGGGAGCTGGTCAATTGAGAGTTCGTATTTATCTCCTAGATAGAGAATAAATGAATATTAATATATGAAATTCATATATTTGAACTGCGGATAAAGATAGAATTATATGTAGATCATCGCAGTGAAGATTTTTCAACCTAAGCGGTTGAAAAGAAGAAACCTGAAAAAATTCAGGCTTGAACGGGATATTAATATTATTTATTCTCCATCTACGAGAAAAATACGAACTCTCAATTGACCAGCTCCCAGTTGGCTTGATAGCTCAGTTGGTTAGAGCGCTGCACCGGTATCGCAGAGGTCATGGGTTCGATTCCCGTTCAAGCCTGAATTTTTTCAGGTTTCTTATTTTCAACCGCTTAGGTTGAAAAATCTTCACTGCGATGATCTACATATAATTCTATCTTTATCCGCAGTTCAAAGATATGAATTTCATATATTAATATTCATATAAACTCATGATTAAAAACTCATATTTTGATGGCAACTTTTGAATAATATCACAACGATAGCTTAGGACAAATGTTGAAAGACAAAGAACAGCTTCAAGCGTCACATTTCATCAGGGAAAAAGTTTGCCTGACAATCCTGTTTTTAACGAACTCTGTATTTCCCGCATTTTTCGCACCGGAACAACTGGTCATAATTTCGGTGAAAAGGTAAAAAGGTTCATTCTGGAATGCCAGTGTCAATGTCAACGTCAATGTCATTGTTAATGTCAACGTCAATACCAATGTCATTGCTGATATCAATGTCAATTTAAACAACAACTGAGCGAATTCTCGCGCGCTGATTGGCTTATTTTTATTGTCAATAAGAGAACAGACGGATTAAACACGTAAAGCCAACGCAATCAGCAAAAGTTTTGTCAAACGTTTCAGCGCTGCAATCTCGGTGTGGCGAGTATTGTACCACAAACCTAGTATTCCTCAATGAGAAAATCATCTAAAATATATGGGGTGAAACTGAAGAAGTCATTAGAACTTTAGAGCGAAAAGATAAACTAAGATGTTTAAAGAGGATTCAGACCAGAAAATCGGCAGTGAGCTGTTACTGTTGTGCTGTCCATGAAATTAAGCTGAACCGTGTTTTAGCGAATTATTTTGCGAACAGTTTTCACAGGAATAAACGTTAGTTTAGCAATTCGAATTCTTCCTTATATTTCTGGCCCATTCTTACTAAACTTTTAATTTAGGAGCCTGTGATTCTCCGAATTACAGCGAGAAATTCAGGTTCTGCGGCGATCGCCTCTTGCATTTTCTCCTTCGTTTGAGAATCAGTTTTGGCTTTTTGTCAAAGTGTTGTGGATCCACTCGCCATCCACGACACTTTGACAATGTTATGACACAATTTATCATCAATAAGAGGACAGGCGCATAAAAAACTGACATCAGTTTGTCAAATTAACAGCAATTTCAAAGTCAATGTTAATGTCAACATTAATATCAATGTCAATGTTCATGTCAACGTCAATATCAATATCAATGTTAATGTCAACGTTAATGTCAATGTCGAAGTCAATGTCAATGTTAATGTCAGTGTTAATGTCAACGTCAATATCAATGTCATTACTAATGTCAATGTCATTGTCAATGTGTTCTCTTACTTGCAGAGTCACTCAAACAGTTGTGAAGCAAGCTGCAGGTTTCTGACGCACATGAAAACGTTCTCTTCAATACTCACTGGAGATGGTTCCACATCACCAACCCCAGGCGTACCAACAGTAACAAGCAAGACTTTAACCTCAGTCTCGCTAGAGTGGGAGCCTTTGAAGAACACGAGTGGTACCCCTGTGTATATTATTAGGATGAGTTACACAGGGGACTGGGTCAAACACTTATTTTCCTTTCCTCATGTATGTATCGGGTCAGCAACTGTCGATATATATTCAGTCTACGGCAAACAATATTACTATAACAAGCATGCCTGGGATTAACGGATTTAGTTATTTTAGCAAAAATTGTCTTACATAAAAAAAAACTTTTACTTTGACTTAAACCGAGTCAAACAAGAATAGAAGTCGACGAGATTTCACACTCTTTGAGAGCATAAGAGTCAATAAAATTCTATATGAAAGTCTAAGAAAAGTCACTGACAGCGCAAGAGAGTGAACGAAAGCACAAGAGTGAATCAAAGTGCATGAAGCATAATTTAGACTTGATAAAGCTCAAACTCTGACTGAAAGTTGATGGCTATTAAGAGTTTGAACGTTCGGGGCTTGACACAACTTATTTTTCTTTTCATTTCATCTAGATATTCACGTTTCCTCGTGGTACAATCGGGAATGGAGACCTTTGCTTCGGCGTACCAAAAGTTGGATTTGACAGAGGAGGAAGGGCCTTATTCGACGGTATCTACTATAAGTTCCACATAGCAGTCGTTACAGAAAATTCCTCTTTCAGCTATGGGCCAGAAACAATCAGAAATATAAGTAAGTCAATGTTTAACAATTGAAGCTGTTTATTTAACCAATTTTGTTTGAACTGTTACACTGATCATGAATAGACGAACTCAATGTCACGTATAAGTGACTCACTGTAAAATATATCTTATGATTTCAAGCTGTAATGTGTCTGTCAAATCCAAATGCGCCCATCCCCCACCTACCCCCATTTGACTTTAAAAAATGGTCAAATTCTCCACTATGTTAGAAGATTACAAGGTCAAATGCCCCACTAGTTAGGACTTCCTAGAGCATCAAATTCCTCACCCTACAGATATGTACGTATTGAAAATTACTCAGTATAACTCAGCTGCATGAATTACACCTAATTTTTACAGTTAAAATGAAGCGGTAAGGAAAAAAAGGTCACAGTTTTAACGAAGTTAAAAATATGTATTTGTGGTTATGTTCATGCTGGTACCCAGTACCTCACTGTTTACCTCTAAGGCTGTGCTAGCCCCTCTTAGTTATTGTGGCCTCGTTTGTCTACAGGTGCTAATAAAAACGCTTATACAAGTCAAATACAAACAGCATTTACGAGAAGTTCTACTTTATTCTAACCATTTGTTTACTCATTATATTTATTTCAAAAAAGTACACGTGATTTTGTAACGTTTGGTTTTCGAGATTGGAGAAGAATGGGCCCGGGATCAAAGGAATATAAATTTGGCAAAAATATCGTCCTTTCTAATGCTATTAAAAATATTACCTTCAAAAATGCATTTAAGGAGTTCGTGAAAGAATCTCGTTACAGTGAGATTGTTTCTAACTTTTACCATACGATTTAACAACGAGTTACCCCTTCCAGAGATGCTATATAATTAGTCCATATAAAATTACGAGACTTCGATCTTGCTTGGGGATAAGGTATGGGGAAGAATAACTAGTTTTGAAAAAATATTCCTCGTAACTCGGTGTAGCTTCAATAACTGTTATTTCAGAAACATTGCAAATGAATAGCTAAAGTCTATTAAATTATATTGCACTTCTGCGTAGCCACAATTACTACTATAAGTGAAAATCAATGTACCGTGCGTAAAAAAGGAAATATTTCCAATTTCTAGCATTGGCGTTTTATTGTTATTTTTATACACAAAAATATGGCGAATCTGTCTAAGAAATTGGTCCACTGAACATTCTAGAGAAATTAATTCAGGCGAAGTTATTGGAGCGGTCGCCAGAGCTGTGTTCAATTTACGTTACTTTCCTTCCATGCAAGGCGTGGCGCATCATTTGCGCGACGTGGATTGTGTGCCCAGTAAAACTGCTCGTAAACAATTTGCGCAAACATTTCATTTCATTAATTTTCATTTCCCAGCTCTACCAATGCCCAAACCGGTCAGTAATATAACAGTAACAAGTATTGAGTATGACGTCAATCGACTGGGAACACCGAAACTAAAGCTAACAGCATCATGGAGTCCACCGTCAGGTATGTACCTTTTAATTTGCTAATGATTATATCAGCTGGTTACTTAATGCTTTCACTATAGGTGTGTTCAAGTGACCAATCACAGATCCTGTCAACGAAACTCGGTTTAATGTTTTGTTGCCTCTATAAGACTACCCGCAATGCACCACCCTATTCAGCCTGTTTTTTTAGTCCCTGAAGGGGCAGTGCCCCCTCCTCCTGAACTTTGAGGTCATGACAACGTCAGATTTGATAAATAATGACACGTCACACCAAATTGTTCCCAGATAAATTGAGGGAAGTTCACAAAGTTTGAAGCGTTTGTCAGCGCGGGCTCTGTGTGCCTCTCCCCCCCCGCCCCCCGGCTGAGTAGGGTTAATTAAGGGCAACAACACTTGTAAAAAATATTGATGGGGTCCAAAGTTTCTGAAGGTTTCATTTTTTAAAAACGAAAGTTATTTTTGAAATGCATCTATTAAGATCAGGGGCTGAATTTACGAAGCCCTCCTAGGTAAAGATGTATCCTAAGTATTGTTTCTTAACAATAGTCTGTTGCTCGAATAACAGTACAGGTTATTTTTAAGAAACAATATATAGGTTACATCTAGGCTTCGTGAATCCAGCCCAGCTGAGTTCTTCTGAAAAACTTTAGTCACTTTTCACACCATTCACACCTCAAAACTAAAATTCTTTTCATTTGAATTATACTCTTTCATCCTTGAAGACTCCAAGCTATTGGAAAAAAAATGATTTCCACAAAGAGCCAAGTATGTTTTCCAACAAGGACATTCACTTTTATTATTTTTAACAGCTGATACAATTTTCATTACTTATTGATTACTTGTTATTTATTTATTTATTTATCTCCCTACTTATTCATTTTCATATGTCTTTTATAGTTTATACTGCTAGACATACTTTTTAAATCGCAACAACTTTAGCTTCCATCGTTCGCAATTCTACTATTTTACTGTTTTTAGATAATTTTCGTAAATATTTTACATGCTTTTCTATATTTATAATGAATTGTAATCACAGGTCCATATCTAGCCTGCGTAGCAGGCGTTAACAGGGAAGGGGAAAGGAAGCGAGAACGCTGGGACGCAGGCTAATCCATATCAGCCTCTGGCTGCCTTTTTTGTAACCTGCGTAACAAATAAAGTATGTCTATGTCTGTCTGAAGTATTGTTTTCTTATTTCCTTTATTTGTGAAGAAGACGCACATGTTATTTCAAACTATGCGTTGGTTTGGACATCTCCAAAACAATGCTTTTCTGAGGACATGCAGAGTGGTCTTCCCTCAACGACAATAACGGACGGGGTGAGTATCAAAATTCGATTCTATTTTCGTGACGCAAAAGAGGAAACAGCAAAACCTAGATATTATTTGCGTGCTATGAGATCATCGGAGAAAAATAAATAGCTATAGGACACCGTAATTTAAGACCAATCAGTGAACGCTGACCAAGAAGTTTGCTTTTGTTCATCAACAATTTTAGTTCTAGTTTCAAATTTGCTCTTCAAAATCAAACGGTAAAATTAAAATTATTTTATGAAAGTCTTGTTGAGGAGAGAGTTCTCACGGATGACCTTAATTTTTTTACTCCTGGACTTTTGGGGGGTCTCTAAGAGGGGGGGGAGGGGGTGGCCTTTCTTTATAACTTCAAGGGAATTGACGCTATGCCCGTGAAACTTGGATTTGTGTATCTAATTCGAAACTGAACAAAATGGGATAATGAAGTCACATGACACGGCGGTTACTCCGTGACTTCAGAACAGCCGCCATTTTGGATTCGCCATCTTAAATTTCTCAGATTTTGCAACATGTCAGAAAACCGGGGCCTCTACAAAATTAAATGGGCCCAAAAGTAATAAAAAACAAATGAAAACATTACAGTCCCCCTTGAGTAGTTGTGTGAATGCCAGCTAGGTTTCATGTATTTTTAAAGTCATAAATAAAAGAATTATGTGTCAGCAAACGTAACCCCCTGATAAAAGCAGTATTTGAGAATTTGAGCTATATATACAACCTCTCCCACTGACAACAAACATAAATTTCCGTCTTTCGAGGAAATAAGAGCGGTTAAAACCTTTACAAAGGGATGACAGCGCAAACGAACGAAACTAAATTTTACCACGAATGTCGGAATTTTTCGAATAAAATCTACTGCCTTTTTCATTTCAGCCTGAAACGAGTGGGTCTATTTACTTCAGTGATGAAATAAAGAGATGCAATCCCATTTTAACGGTAAGACAAAACCATTCTCTATATATTTATTATTTTTTCTAGCTAATTTGTTGATAAGCTAAAAAATGTTGATAAACCTAATTAAAAAAGTAACATCTATATGATCTATAATCTCCGCTTCTAGTATACGGTACCGTTGGCAAAACTAAAACCACATTTTCATCGTAATAATGATGTATATTGTGTTTACTTTTTTATAATTGCTGTTTTTTTTCTTATTTCTTTCATATATGCATGTACTTCAGTTTATATCTAATATTTGACTTCTGTAAATACCTAAATACAATTTATTGTTCAGTAATTCAGTAATTAGACAATAATAATGGGAAAAATTTTATTTTTGTGAAAAAGTGGTTTAATAAACTGCAGCCAAAAAAATGTATATAGTGTGGTGCGTAGTGGAAATCAAATGACCAAGCAATTATTGTGAGGGGAAAGACAGATACAGTTCAACAATTATTATAATATTTTTTTCGTAGGTTTACGCATTGAATAGATGCATCCCGAGTAATAGAACAACTATCGCTTATGATTATCCAGGTAAGCACCAGTGCAATTAAGCACGTCCAACAAAGGTAAACATCAATTGTGGAACGGGGGGAGGGACTGTCAATGATATATGAAGTACAGAAATTACGTAGCCCGACGTGTGCTCGGTGTTGGCGAGGGGCTATTAAAGCCAAGAACCAGCAATCAAAGTAAGTAGATACCTAGAGCTTGCCGTCTGTGTTAGCATAACCTGATCACTATATAACATGCAATGTCTTATTTCTAGGTTTATTTGTGCGAGTTCCCAAGGTGGCCGATGAAAAGTTAACCTGCGTAGTCAATCGCTAGTTTGCTTATCATTTCATAATTAAAATCGGTTTGATTGGTCTAGTCCATTGAATGCTGATTGTGTACTAAATATTAACCTACTTCCTTACAGGATGTGCAAATATCACAAATTACCCCAAAGACAAGTGCTACAACTGTAAGTTAATTTTTTCCAGCTTTTTTGTTAGTCATGACTACACTTTTTCATTTATTTGTTTTGGAGTAAAAACATCATGATCCATGCTGAAGTAGTCATCGAGTCACACCTTCGACTAAGGGTTGTTGGGTCGTTGGTACGAGCCCTGTAAACTTTTTTCCCGTTCAGACATAAAAACTGTTCTCACTGTAAATAGAACGTCATGTAAATTTTTTGTCAGCTGTTTGAACGTAAAGGGGCGCCCAGAGTACGTCGGACGTGAAGTCGTCGTCTAATAGGTGCTAGGTGTCAAGGCGTAAACTGCCGCAGTTGTTATAATTGTTTCACTCTATGCTAGCTATTCAGAGCGAAGGATGGGATTTTGAGGCCTGCTCCAACTTTTAAAATGTGTAAATTCAAATTGTTGAAGCTAAAAAACGCCACTTTTGGCTACGTTTCCCAGAATTTAACTGGGAACATTTGAACGTTAGTGTCTCATGCTCACCAGCTTTGACTTCATTCAAACATGGCAACATTCTGATGAGAAATTTGTTAAAATCTAAGTTTTGCTTTAATCAATATTTAATCTCATTGTTGCTTTTTTCCTTAATTAAGAAACAGGTGCTCATTAATTAAGGTTGAAATTGAGCAGGAAAATGTGAAATTGCTTCATATGGTTCTGTTATAAACAGCGCACTCACCTCGTTTGTTACGTTATTTACGGAAATAAATAAATTATAGAATTCAAGATGGCAATCCAAGATGGCGGATATCAATTAGCAGATTCATTTTTAATGAAAGATTATATCATTGTAAATGAAACCATAATGACACCATTCTGTTGCTAATGACGACGAAAGACATATGAATTTCATGAAACATCTGGCGTTTAAAGTTTCGTGGTTATACATTCCGACTTGATATGATGGGCATGTTGATAAAAGACGGCTACAGCCAAAAAGTCAAATAAATGACGTCATAATAGCGTTACATTACTTGACAATGACTGCGGAATTTTTTAAGTAGGCAATTTTATTGACAGTTAATTGAAATCACAGCAACTGAAAGAACAACTGCTACTAGTTCTACTATAGTTACGGTCACTGTTTATAGAAATAAATAGCGAGAAATAAGAATTTAAATACCTAACATACTGCACATTTACGAGTTAACACACTCACTATATAGAAACGAAGAGTAGCGTATACAAAAAACAATACTTGATAGCGTGGATACCTTTTAACACCTACTTGTACAATTAATAACAGAAAGACGCCAGAGAAGTGTAAAAAATAACAATAAATCCCCTTGAAATGTATAAAGTAAAAGTTTATAGTGAGTTAATTTTCAGCGTCAGGCAATTTGCCTGAGTTTTCTCAAACGTGGCCGGGGAAAGGTTTCAATTTTCAGATTTAGCATTGATTCTTGTCTTCGTCTTTTTTTTTTCGATTTCGTAAGTTTTTTTCAAATGTGCAAGAAATGTAGAAGATTGGGAATCGCATTTTACATTTTGCAGCCCTAAATATAATACAAGCTAAAGCAGCAGAAGTTAAATTGCAGCTTTGCTTTGGAAAAGTCAGGCCTTAAGAAGGCAGCGGTCATGTCTGCATGTTTTCCTTTTATGTGATGTATGAATGAATCAACCAAGGAAGGAAGGAAGGATGGAAGGAAGGAAGGAAGGGATGGAGGGAGGGAGGAAGGAAGGAAGGAAGGAAGGGAGGAAGGAAGGAAGGAAGGAAGGAAGGGAGGGAGGGAGGAAGGAAGGAAGGAAGGAAGGAAGGGAGGGAGGGAGGCAGGAAGGAAGGAAGGAAGGAAGGGAGGGAGGGAGGAAGGAAGGAAGGAAGGGAGGGAGGGAGGGAGGGAGGGAGGAAGGAAGTAAGTAATGGAGGGAGGGAGGGAGGAAGGAAGGGAGGGAGGGAGGAAGGAAGGGAGGGAGGGAGGGAGGAAGGAAGGAAGGGAGGGAGGGAGGAAGGGAGGGAGGGAGAGAGGGAGGAAGGAAGGAAGGAAGGGAGGGAGGGAGGGAGGGAGGGAGGAAGGAAGGGAGGGAGGGAGGAAGGAAGGAAGGAAGGGAGGGAGGGAGGGAGGAAGGAAGGAAGGGAGGGAGGGAGGGAGGGAGGAAGGAAGGAAGGGAGGGAGGGAGGGAGGGAGGAAGGAAGGAAGGAAGGAAGGAAGGGAGGGAGGGAGGAAGGAAGGAAGGAAGTAAGTAAGGGAGGGAGGGAGGAAGGAAGGGAGGGAGGAAGGAAGGAAGGAAGGAAGGAAGGGAGGGAGGGAGGGAGGAAGGAAGGAAGGAAGGAAGGGAGGGAGGAAGGAAGGAAGGAACGGAGGAAGTGAGGAAGGAAGGGAGGGAGGGAGGGAAGGAGGAAGGAAGGGAGGGAGGGAGGGAGGGAGGAAGGGAGGAAGGAAGGAAGGGAGGAATGCACGTTTTTGCGATGATTGGTAATAGTCATCTAGTAGAAGTGTAAGATTTAGGTCAGATTTTTCTTTGTAGTTCCCTGCTCATGACAAGCAGAATACAATTTCTCCAGTGTTAGATTCAGGTTTGCAAGCTTCCTGAGACCTGTACATTTTTATTTTTCAGTTGATCCTCCTGATAGCGCGGAGGAGGAGAGGCAAGTCAGGAATCTCACGAAAAGACTTACCTCTATCAATGATGATTACACGTTCAATATACTTGTCACCTGGGATCCGCCAGTCTACCCTCATAAAAGAGTTTTTTATTACGATATAACATGGCAAAGGGTACATCCAAACCTTTATGACAAGTTTGATGATTGTGTGGTATATGTTGGCCAGGTGAGATATTCAACACAAATGTTCTTGTCTTATTTTGTAAGTCAGTCAGTAAGTCCGTCCGTCCGACCGTCCTTCCGTCCGTCCGTCCGTCCGTCAGTCAGTCAGTCAGTCAGTCAGTCAGTCAGTCAGTCATCAGTGAGTCAGTCAGTCAGTCAGTAACTTTATTTAGGTGGAGTGGACCATTCAGTAATTAGGCAATAAGGTATCCAGAGAATAGTTTAAAAAATGCATGTGGAGGTGATGTCATTTTGCAAGCAATAGTTTCTATACACAAGGGGAGCGTTGCAGAGACACCGCTTTTACGCAAGCATTTAAAAAAAAAACTTTTTCTACAGAACGTTTAGCCAGAATGGAATTGTATTCACTCAACTGAGTTTAAGGTCATTGCCCTGTATTGCATTGCGCATCCTTACTGCGCACGATTTGTTGCGTCATTAGCGCGCGCTCACAGCGCACGCACGTCCAGGGACTAATAGATTTCCTATGAAGCTAAGCTCGCCAGAGAAAAGAAAGGTCATTTACTCTTAACCAAGCATGGTGACCTATCTTTTTTTCCACTTATTTCTGACCTACCGTTCATTCTCTTTTGTTCAAAGAAAAAAACACATGTTCGAAAAAAAAATTATTCCCAGAAACGCGTTACTCATGGAGATGAAAACACGACCTCGAGAACACGCACGTGAGGAAGGTCTTAAGTCAAGTTCGTCTGATGCTTCGAGCATCTGCCATAAAACATCTAGTAAATTGTTCCTTGTTATCGATATTTCACATCTAGTACATTGTTTCAAGATTTGCTTTAATTATGTGCTTCCTGTTCCTATGGAAAGTAGCGTAAACTGATCAAATACACATGTGTTTGTTAGGCGAAATTGTATGGAATTATGGGGTAACTTGAGACGATGATATCTCGTAAATGGACATAGGGACTTATTCTTCTTATTTTATATTTCAAAACATTGCATGACAGATAACAACTTGTGAAAGTTTGACAAAAATCGTATGTTAAATTTCATTTCGGGGGAATGACCTTAAGTTTTAAAGACAAATGTTATACAATGGGTTTTGCAAACCTTATTGGAAACTTTAAGAGAGAGCAAAAGGTTGTAAGGTTAAAAAAGTTGTTCACAAGTTAATGTGTCGTTGGGTCTTGTGCACGCTCTTGTATTTTAAGACGGTCAAGTAGGTGCATAATAGTTATTGGATGAGGTTAAGCGCGAATTCTCAAGGCCTTGATAATTCTGGTTTTTTTGCTCAACCTCATCCAATAAATGTTAGTTAGTACTTATCGTGGGTTAGATGCTGGTCCATTGCAAAGTTCTATTCCCTCCACCCTACCAGTGAATCCCTCCAATATTCTATCCCGATGTCTGCCAATACGGATACAAAACTCCTGACATTAGTTTATGTAGCCAGGACTACGTATTCATTATTTTTATTAAAGAATTAATCTTTTAAGGAGAAGTAAATGCTGATAAACAGAGTAATTATATATTTTTTCATATTTCAGGAACTTTCGTGTCTAATAGAAAGATTACACCCCATGGAAGTTTACAGTGTGACGGTAATAATAACGACGATAAAGTTTAAATATTAGTTTTATTAATTACTAATTCATTCATTGTTGGATGTTTGTTATGAGTAAAGCATACTGTTTAGGTAGTATATGAATCGCCAGTGACATGATGCCGTTTACAGAATAAAATTTTTTCCTGGTGGTCTACAGATCTCACGGAAATCAAGTGCTCACGACAATATAACGCCAAGCATTTGATTTTTTTTACTTACAGATAAAATACAGTTTTGGTTATTTCAGTATCTTCGTTTTTATTTCTGTACTAAACTGTGAAACAATTAAGCCGAATTAAAAAAACTGGAACAAACCAAACATAAAAATTGAAGAATTTGCATTGAATATGGTGGATTTGCCAATTTGTAAATTTATTGCCCGTTAACCTTCGTCATCTGGACATAAAATCGTCGCTCTTTTTTTCTTCAACAACAACAACAAATTGTTTCTATAGCGCCGTTCTTTGCTTCCAGTCCCAGAAACTATCAATTAAAACAACCCAGTATTATAGCGTGTACAATAATACAGTACAAAACAATAGTTTATTTATCCACGTAACACCTAGGAGCTTACAAAAACTCGTTAAAACGTGTACGTGCACAATAAGTTGTACTATATACAAACAAACAAACAAACAATAAAACTATAATACATTGGCTCTTTTTAAAATAACAAACTAACTACCCCTCCCAAAAGTGTATATACCCTTGAAATGATGTATATGTAGATATAAACAAAAAAAGTTAAATATATAAATAAATCATACGTCTGAGAATACTAGAACAATTAATCTCACACGGCTTTTTTAAACTCGTCGATTCCTTCAACCTCCCTTATTTTTAAATAATTGGCCTTTCTGTGACTGAATCTTCTATCATTTATTTAAAATATATTTAACTTTTTATTATTTGTTCAAATTAATACGAGCCCGTCAAAATAAACTAAAGCTTAAAGGGGCAGCATGACGAGGATTTCGCTCGCGTTTGACCCCACTGAAAAGGCAATAGTCACATTAACATATATGAAAGCCTAAAAATATTAGTCATTTTCTTGTTCAGACACCATACTAATTCAGTGAAGCTATTACTAAGTGTCTTTGGCCACGCATGGCCAAGATGGAAGTGGATTACCACTTGAAAACGTCCGGCGAACGTTTTCAAATTCTGCGCTTGTACCTTGCAAAACTGAAAATCTTTGAAAACTTATATGGTTTGCATTCCTTGCAAAATTCACTTGATATCTCCCTCTTGATGTTCCAGGAGCATTTTGTGTGTGAGTGAAGGCATTTAATCTCAATTTCAGCGAAGTTTTGACGAAACGCGAGGAAAATCCTCGTGACACTGCCCCTTTAAACACGCATCAAGCAACGCTTCAAATGTCGCTTGATTTAAAATCTGGAAAAGGTATCCCTAAATTCTCAATACAATATGCCTAATTATTGTTAATACCTCTTTGCTAAAATACGTCGCATTAACATTGTTTTGTTTCTTATCCTATGACAGATTTTACCAACGTTCTTTAATAAAGCACCGTCTGGCAGTTTTAAGAACTTTACAATACGCACTCCAGGTAAGAACAATTGTTCAGCGTATAAAATGATGCAAAGGGTCAGAGTAGTGAGAATGCTTTAAACTACCACATCCCTCGCAGAGATTTCATTCCCCCTGGATCGGACTCTTACTAGGACGAGGGATGGTTATTAACCATGGTACAAGGCAGGGTTGATAGATCCCCCTTCCCTGGGTTTTTGCTCTGTTACAACATTTTGAAAAGATTTTACCTTCGGTGGACACGAGATGAGGTAAATATTATGGATTGCAGCGCTGCTGGGTCTGTGACCAAGATCGGCCGCCATCTTAGATTTTACTGACAATTAAAATTATCCAAAGGCGAAAATTGAAACGTTTCGATGGCAGACATGTAGAATGTGAATCTCAATCTTCAGAGTCTTGTCGTGCCGCCTATTCGGCAGATTGTTTCACAGTTTTAGACTCTGCGGCTACAAGGTATCAAGTCAAGCTAAAGGAATCAATGTATTTTAAATTAGAAAAGCCTGACCTGAATCAAAAGGTGAAACATAATATATAGATTTAGCCAAGCCTAAAAGCGGAGCCCCCCTTTTTGTTTTGTTTTTTTGTTTTGTTTTTGCTGGCAGTTATTAATTTGTGAAAATACTCTCATCCAAGTCGTTTTATTAAAAGAACAAAAACAAAGAAAAAAAAAAAGAAAAAATTCTTGCTCCCGCTGAGTGTCAAACCCGGCTCGTCGGCGTGAAATGCCGGTAACTAGTCCACTAGGCCATGGGCGTTTGACGTTGTTTTCATAGTTAATTTTAGTACTTATTTCTTTCTTCGTGACAAGCTGCCTATCAGCATAAAAATGCTGGTGTTTTTCCTGGCAAAATGTGTTCGAAACGCCATAAAAACCATGGTTGTGGACAGAAAAAACCAAAAAGCACTAGCTCTGCTATATTTGGCGTCGAAACCGCTGCGAAAAGCTGCGAACTCAAGCGGTGTGCCGACCGAGTTTGAACAGAACCGACGAGGCAAATTTGAACTTTTTGCCTGAACTTTATCGCCGAATTTCTTTCGCCTAGATTGAACTTTTCCCCTTCCACCAAAAAGAAATCTGAGTGTTCTTTTGAACTTTTTTTTCGACTAACAAATTTGTTTTTGACTTTTGTTGTCTTTGCTTGTTTTGCTACAACACGGGTCAACATGCGATTTCGCCCCGAAAACACACGGGATTCAGCACAGGGTTCTATCCAGTGTAGGAAGTGTATTGGTATCCCTGTGGTGCGGACGGACGGACGTACGGATGTACGGACGGACGGTCACGTGACTACTACGTCACTACCAAAATTTTTTGGCTTGATAGATTACCAAATTTCCTTAGCAATGGAGCTCCGCTGACGCGCTAGCGCGCTGGCTCCGCTATTAATTTGACGCTTTCTCTGTAGGCACCTGGACCTGATGCCGTTTTGGTCAGGTGCACGTGCACTTTCCTTGCATACGGTGAAATTTGAATTAACCAATCAGCATTCAGTAGGCGGGAAAAACTGTGGTGTCCTGACCTCACGCAGATTTTGTGCTCTTCGCTTCCATTTCTGCGTGATCAGCGAAGTTTATACTGTGGAAGTGCGGTTTGATTTCAGCGTTTTCTTCACAGCATCCGCTTTCCTTACTTCAGTTTATTAAAAGTCAC
This sequence comes from Siderastrea siderea, assembly GCA_964030785.1. NCBI lineage: Eukaryota > Metazoa > Cnidaria > Anthozoa > Scleractinia > Rhizangiidae > Siderastrea > Siderastrea siderea. Next base: position 1,837,988 of record OZ034970.1, read on the forward strand.
ATCTGTTTGCAATTATATGGACTGGATGAGCAACCAGGGTCGATTCAAAACTTTTTTCTGCGGCGAGAGACTTCGCTAACTGGACTTGAATGCGAAGGAGGTGGTAAAAGTTTTCCTCTTGTCCTACTGAATATTATTGACTGAGGGAGTCAAACTTCACCTCCCTTTCATTCTCAGCTTGGCCTCGTTTATCACATGGATGTCCGCTAACTGAGCAGCTCTGAGCAGCGTCTGGTACAATCCGTCTTCTGTCCTTGTAAAGATCTTCGGTCACGTCATATTTGTTTTCATGTTGTACTTCATGTCTGGTTTTAATTCACACCAACTTCGAGCTGTGCCTACAGCTGTGATTGCCTGCTGTCAAAATCGTCGTTGCATCTCAACGAGATTGGTCTTATCGGTTAGGGAAAAAAGGTTCTGTTCATCAGATCAGAGATACATCATGAATGTTTGACAAATTTGATCTACAGTCGTTGTATGGTTGGACTACACAGCCGATTCTTCAAACTGGAAATAGGCAAGTTTGTGCAATTTTCCACATACCGGGAGACGAATGAAAAGGCCTTTTTGGAATTTGGAGCTTTCTTATGTCATCGATCGTAACAGCAAAAAGCTCGTAGTCAAAAGCCGCAGAAAATTAACTCTTCTTCTCAAAAGGTAAAACTGACCTGAAATTCAGGCCAAGCGAAAACAACATGCGGACCGCTGTGGAAACGACACTTTCGCTTGCTTTATTCACCACGGAAAGTAAAAATAATTATTAGTTAACCCGTCTTTCTAAGTGAATAATTCACTTGACTAACTTGGATTGGAACGGTTATTGCAGGAACAATGTTTATTTAGGCAAATATTGATGTCTATTTTTTTCTCGCTTCAATTTCCAGACCAGGTGCTTTACAACTTGCAACTGATCAATCGACTTTTACAGACAGAGAGCAAAGAGAGGAAAATGTGTAATTTCTCACGAAATTTCAAGAAGATTTAAATTGTTATAGTTAAAAGGAACAAATTTGAGAACAACTCTAGGATTCAGGCAAGAGGAGTTTATTCAAAATGGAGAAATGAAAGTAACTTTAAAACAGCAAAATGCAGATCACAACGGTCCTGCATCAGTCCGCAGTACCGCGAGAGATTTGGAAATATAAAACTTTGCGTTACGTCAGATTCGTTGCAAAAAGGAAAAACCGATAACTACAGGCGACTCTAAGAGATGAAGTTGTTCTTCAGAAACCAGTTAACAAATTTATGATACGGCTGTTTAGTATAAGCTTATTTCTTGAGTTGTAGTTGCATTAAGCTATGTAACGTGCCTTTCGAAACTTGGGCGGCTTAAATCAGAAAATGGGAGAGTGTGATAATTTTTTCTTTCTCAACAAGCACTCGTAACGCCATTCAACTTGTAAAGATGCTAATGTCACCTCAACTTCTGTTTTCCAGATCATGCAAAACCGCAAAATTCTTACTGGAATTAGCTGTTTTGTAGCTCTCGTGATGGCGTTGTTGTTTCTCTGAATTTGATCCCAGTGGGAAGTAGAGCAGCTCGAGTCAACTCTTCTGATGTAATGAATAAATTCTGGTGTAGTGTTACGGTTTTAGTCATCGTCTTGTTGCTCTTCATACCCTTTAAACAATACACACTTTTAATCCAACACAAGCAACACAAAACAAACGCCAGCGGCTTCGGTCTTCGTACTAGTTTTTACCTTTGTTGCAAGCGCACAAACCCCTTAATGCAAAAGTGTAGGAGTAGAACAACAGGAAAGTCGCCAGAAACTCTTGCTTTTGCTTACAAACCGCAAAATATTGGAGTTTTCAGTTGTAGCATTCTGAACCGTAACCGGAAACGAGAACCCAGTGCATCGTGCATTTCGCAAAACACCTACACAGTCCTACACAGTACAGGACACCACAGTTTTGACTGCCGCTCGTACCGCGGGCGCAGTTGCCGTATGCAAGGTTGTAATTCCGTTTAAATTTTAGCGGAGCCAGCGCGCTAGCGCGTCAGCGGAGCTCCATTGCTGAGGAAATTTGGTAATCTATCAAGCCAAAAAATTTTGGTAGTGACGTAGTAGTCACGTGACCGTCCGTCCGAACGTCCGTCCGTCCGTACATCCGTACGTCCGTCCGTCCGCACCACAGGCCTACCAATACACTTCCTACACTGGATATAACCCTGTGCTGAATCCCGTGTGTTTTCGGCGCGAAATCGCATGTTGACCCGCGTTGTAGCAAAACAAGCAAAGACAACAAAAGTCAAAAACAAATTTGTTAGTGGAAAAAAAAGTTCAAAAGAACACTCAGTTGTCTTTTTGGTGGAAGGGGAAAAGTTCAATCTAGGCGAAAGAAATTCGGCGATAAAGTTCAGGCAAAAAGTTCAAATTTGCCTCGTCGGTTCTGTTCAAACTCGGTCGGCACACCGCTTGAGTTCGCAGCTTTTCGCAGCGGTTTCGACGCCAGATATAGCAGAGCTAGTGCTTTTTGGTTTTTTCTGTCCACAACCATGGTTTTTACGGCGTTTCGAATACATTTTGCCAGGAAAAACACCAGCATTTTCATGCTGATAGGCAGCTTGTCACGAAGAAAGAAATAAGTATTAAAATTAAATGCTGAAACAATGTCTAACGCCCGTGGCCTAGTAGTTTAGTTTCCGGCACCTCAGGCCGACGAGCCGGGTTCGACACTCAACGGGAGCAAGAATTTTTTTCTTTGTTTTTTTTTTTTTTAATAAATCGACTTGGATGAGAGTATTTTCACAAATTAATAACTGCCAGCAAAAACAAAACAAAAGCAAAAAACAGACAAAACAAAAAGGGGGGCTCCGCTTTTAGGCTTGGCTAAATCTATATATTAGATCAAATGTATCGTGTGCTTTGTAACGTAACGTATGCATTGTAACTCTAACGCTACTTGATTCAGCACTTCTATAAACAACCGTTTCACTGACGATGACGGAAGTTATCGTTGAAACATGTTTGTAGAATTAAAAAAAGGTCATGTTATTTCAACATTGTTGCTGTTGTTTCGACCATTTGAATCGCAATCTCAATCTCCTACTCGCTCTCTGATCTGAAGGTCTTTAAGTTTGACTTGACCTAAAGTTCAAACTCCTCAAATCCGAGTCCTCTACCTCTACAATTTTCTGCTGTTGCAAATCTTATGGTTCCTCTCCAGTATTCAGTACAAACCCAAAAGAGCAACATCTGGACATGCCGTGTCATGCTTCACTAGCGAACCTGACATGAGTAAGCATGGCATCGCCCAGAATGCTATTGTCTTTTGCGACATGTGCTTACAGCGCCTGATTTTAGGACGCGCGGCATAATAATTTGCATGTTCAGAACAAGTCGGCTGTGATTGGTCAGAAGACCTTGCCTTTGGGAGTGCCTCGAGTCTCTTCGCGATTCCACTGCTGTCAATCAAACGGTTGGAAGTGTGAAGCAAATTTCAAGGTGCGAGAAAGTGAACAATTGGGCCCTAATTAGGCCGCGCTCTCTATTCAAACCTTTTGAATAGAGAGATTCGTCAAAGAGTTCGCGAGCAAATTTTATCATGGACTGTCTAAACGTTATCTGAAATAGTTTATGCAAACCAAGCGGTCTTAAAGCGGCTGAGGCCAGCGCGAAGCATTACCTGCCCGCCACGAGAGAAGCGCCAAAAATTATTTCTCGCGCTTTGCAGGAATTGCCTTCGCAAAAAAACCCCGGGCTGTCGGTATGTGTGTTGACTTGCGAGCTTGAGGCGCGAAAGGTTGGCCTCGCGCAAATTAAAAGGGCCAAAACTTTGACTCACGCTTTGCAATAAATCATTTGCCCTGTTTGTCTACAGGCCTGTTTGTGTCTAGCGAGCTTCATCGCGCTTCATGAATCAGTTCAGCGCGAAGAATTAAACCACGTGCGACTAGACCGGTGCGCGACAAATTTTGACGTGCGTCACTTTATGACTTTACAAGCGGATCGCGGTTATTGGAAATTACGCTCGCTCCCTTAGCACCGCTTAACTGAAGTCCTGAGGACTTCAGTTTACCAAAATAATCTTATCAATGCAGGAAGACAAAGAGAAAAGTGAAATAAACACGCTTCTATACATGGTCAATATGTGCGAGGTGTTCGTTAAGCTGTTTATGATCGCAGTTATCGTGGAGACGTAACATCTGCGTAACATACAGCGATCGCGAAAACACGTGTGTGTGTCTTTTTTTTTTGGAATTTTTTTTTTTGCGGAATTCTGGTGTTATTATCAGTTTCTCACACTTTACTGACTCACACCGCAATACAATGCTTAATTACAATGGCTTGCGCTCTATTGTTTATGGAGGCGGAGTTATGAATTCATTAGAACACTCGCGGGAAGTTTAAAAGTGGTCAAATCAACTCCCGTGGGGGGCTCTGTGGGACGTATTTGCATATAAGTTCAGTTTTGCGGGAGTTGGTTTCAGAAAAGCTGAAATCGATAATACTTCCAACTGTCAGATTTGCGCGAAAACTCGGCAAGTGAGTCTATAAATGTCAAGCATAAATAGCCATATGAACGCAAACTTGCTTACATCTTATTTCTCGAGATTTTCAATCTAAAAGTGTCGGTCCCCTACAGACGGAGAGTAAAAATAGCTACATTTGAGGTCGAAAACGAGAATGCTTCCCAAACAGCTACACACCTCAAAACAGTCGCATTTGCTTTATTAACATCCCTTCTACAAAAGCCATATGAACGCTAACCAGTAAACTTAACCGTTTTCCCGTAAAATTAAAACTTCCGAGTGGTGCTGACCGGTTTTGCCCAACTTTCTTTGTTATTTTGTGTACTTTCGCTAACGAGCTTTCAAATGTTCGCGCGAGAAAGGGCGTAAAAGTCCCGGATGTGTCGCGGCATTCTGGGAGATGGTTTGTGTAATTAATATCCACGTATTTTATCCTTTAGCTATTGCACTTGCAGATTTGCAAGAGTAACATGTATGATTATGAATCACTATTTTCTTGCTTTGACAGATTTTAAACCCGCTCAAGTAACCGTGCGCAATTTGAAGCTCGGCGAATTCATCTTTTCACCTCAAACCGGGACATTTCAATTGAATGTTACCTGGGAGAAGCCTTCGTTTAACTACAGTAAAATATCAGCGTATGCGCTTTCATATCAGGTGGATGAAGAAAGCCTGGTTTCGAAAAGTACGGTAAGGAACGAATCAGTTACACAAAAATCCATCCATCCGTCCATCCATTCACCCACCTACCCACCCACACGCCTACCCAGCCACCGTACCCTCCCTTCCATCAATTTGTCCATCCATTCGTCTGTCCATCAGTCCATCCCGTCCGTCCGTCCGTCCGTCCATCCATCCATCCATCCATCAATCCATTCATCCATCCATCCGTCCATCCATCCTTCCATTTAGTTATCCACCCATACTCCCATCCATGTCCGTCCGTCCCCTCCCTCCATCTACTCATCCGTCCATTCTATTGTCTGTTCTATTCTTCGTTCTATCGTTCGTTCTATCATTCGCTCCTTCATCCAATTTTATATTTGTCTAAATCAGTTCTCTTCCTTAGCCATTTTAATTATAACAGGTAACTTAAAGTGCACCTAACTCCAAAATATTTTTTTCGCTAAAATAACTCTTTGCACCTGTTCGAAAAGCATTGCGCCTTTTTTATGAAACCCCCCTCAGTCTTGACTTTTTATAGGCTGTAAAAGTTACGAAATCTTGCCATCATCTGTTACACGACCGCACTAGTGAGGGGCATGGGTCTATTCCTGATTTGACATCACAAATTTGTTTGCATCTCCTTAAGTCTTTGTAAACAAGCATGCAAAGCAGTTCGTGACGTCAAATCAGGAATAGACCCATGCCCCTTCTGACTCGGTCGTGCGACAAATGATGCTTAGTTTTTCGTAAGTTTTGAAGCCCGTAAAAAAGTCAAAAACTGCAAAAAGGGCGAAATGTTTTTAAAATAGGTGCAAAGCTTTATATTAGCGTAAAAAATATTTTAGGGTTAGGTGCACTTTAAAATTTCCATGTCGATCACACCTTAAAATCCAAAACGTAGCACTTTACCAACCTTGCTAATATCCAATAAATACTGTTTATATGTCCGTTATCCTTATGTACTTCTTGCCTTGCTTTTTTGCTGCAGAATGAAACGTCCTTTAGCATTTTTGGAATCTTACATGGCCAGCCTGTTGCGTTTAATGTAAGTAAAAAGTCTAAATAAGTAAGCCTCTTACATATAATGTTTCATACTAAACTTACATCTACACGATTCTCGGTTACTTTCGTTAAAAACGGGTTTTAGTTTCTCAAAATATTAAAAGAAAGGTCAGAAATGTTGTATCAGGTCGCGAGGACGAAATTACACAAATTGTCAATGTCGCCTCGTGTGAACTGTTCAAGCGACTTGTCCCCGCGACAAAATAAATAATAAACCAATGGGAAAACGTCATTTATTCACATATAAGTCCTTAAAGGCGTACTGATCTTCCTTCTGTGTTGGAGGACGGATTATGTTTTCCAGCTCAATGTACTTGTGATAAGGCGTCCTTGTGTATTCTGAAAATCCGGGGGTATGTATCTTCCATTGTCAACTCTTTAACAAAGTGTAATAAGCACTTTTTTTATCGATAACCACTGTCGTGTCCATCGTTTTTGTCAACATATTCACACATATCTTCATCAGGCATCATCATTAACAGAACCAAGAGCTTGTTTTTCTTTGCCACGGTGGCCGCAATCTTTTTTCTTATTAAACTGAAACTAGTTGCCAGACATCCTCATCGCTGACAGGTCGCTGCGATAAATCGTCTCTTGTGTACTAGATAGACATCTTGTCGCAGCGACACGTCGCCCAAGCAGTGCACAAGAAGGGGCTTACTTCAGCGCCCCCTCCCTGCGACTAATGTCGCCCTAGTATGTCCCGACCTTTAAAACTTTAAGCCCCGTCATTATTATTCAAATTCTCCTTACTGGTCTCCATATATTTCATTGACTACTAATTGGGAGAACTTGTCAAGACATCAAGACATTTCATCCTTGGTGATCATTTCCCCAATTCTCATGACCTGTATGTGTTATAATGCACTGATATGATGAGGAGAAGTTTGATGCTCATCACTATTGGGGCTTAAAGCGTTAAGAGAAATACGCCATATTAGATCTGCGAACGCAAATATCAGGCAGCGGATTCTAGGAGTATGCGCTGTCAGATTTTCCAGTGATTTGTTTGGTTCTTTTGCCAATCTCATATAGAATGTAAGTAGTATAACCTGTCTTAGAAAACGCACATTTTGAAAAGGTGTAGAGTTGTTTCTTAACAATAGGCTATTGTTGAAATAACAACAGGCTATCGTTAATAACAATGCTCAGGATATATCTAAACTTAGGGGGGAGGGGTTGTGAATCCAGCACCAGATGTCCTTCAATAATCCCCCAAGTTACTGGCCAGTTTAATTGAAATCTTAGTTTCAAAATTCAGTGATTTGTCCTCAAAAATTATTAAAAAATAACCTCTAACCATTTTGCTCTTTAATGTATACTTTTGTTGTTGTATGTTCTTAGGTGACACCAAAGTATGTACACAGATGGATCACCGGAGCGAGGGATCGTAAAACAGACGCGGCTCCTGGTTAGTAAAAGGTGTATTCCAAAATCCCCTTCAAGGAACTATCCAAATATTCCCCAACGTGGTCCCAATCATTGTTTCTTTCTTTTTCATGAAAAAGGCTGTCTAAAAGGGAAATTGCAAACGTAGAGGCTGGCTTCTAGGATTTAATCTGTTGCGCTGGGGAATAAAGTCCAGACCCCACTCCCATCAAAAGTACATAACCTGCAAGCCAACTGTCTTCTTATTCTTGTCTGCTATTTTCCTTTACATTTCTTGCTATGATTTGTTGTTTATTTCTTCGATTTCTGTGCATGATTTCATCACTTTAAAGAATTTGTAACGCATTTTTATTTCGATTTTAATTATTTTTAGATGTTTTATTGTTTGTTTGTTTGCCTGTTTGTTTTTGCAGCTCCTATCGCTGATGAAGTAATCGTGCGTAATTTGCTGTTCACGTTCTCACTTCACACAAGAAAATTTGACTTGAATGTCTCCTGGGAAAAACCATCCTTTAACTATAGTAAAGTTGCAACTTATTCCCTCAAATATCGTATGGATAATGGCAGTGACCATGATTTTATTGCCCAAACGGTAAGCCTGTGGTTTAACTGTAACATTTCTTACTTTAAGCTACCTCATAACTGTAAAGACTCTTCACACTACCGTAATCTGTGTTAGCCGAGTTATTGAATTATAAATTTTGCGCGCAGTTGACGCAGACATTTTCAGTGAGGAACAAGAACCAAATAACTACAGAATGAAGGAACATACATTACATTTTCTTTGCGTGAAAACGAGGCTATACTAGGTTCTCTCCCAGATCTCCCAGGTAAGGATGGCACCTACGGATCACATATCCAAATTGACTACGAATCAATAAGAGAATGACAAGGAAAAAACAAAAATGGAAAAATACTGAGACATCAAAATCTGTCCTTTGAAAATTTAGTTTTTAAAAAATGCAAATCAAAATGCGTTTTCCGGTTTTTCTACCTTGGAAAACTGTCATCTGAAGTTTTCAACAAATAACTATATATTGCAAACGTCAAAGCACGATAAAGTAATCGTTGTTAAGCCCGCAGCTATCTAAATAGTTTTTGCATCATGTTTTTACTTATTTTGTTTTTATTATTATGATGACCCTCTTTAACAACGTTATCTTTATTTCTTACAGAACAAGACGTACCTCATGATACATGGGATAGCACACGGGGAATCTGTGGAAGTTAAAGTAAGCATTTGAGGGTTGAGACAAACTCTCTTTATCAACTTGTCTCACAAAGTCAGTTTTAAGCCCTCTTCTCTCTCTCCCCCCCCCCCCCACCCACCCTCACCTAGGAATGCTATTCCATCCAAGATAACAAACTTCCTCTTCATAAGCCGCCCTAAACGCAACCACTTTCACACAAAATGCTCTAAGATTTGTCTGACAGTTAACGGTGATCATTTGCTGTGCTGGAAAGTGTTGGTGTGGAGACACGGGCACGGGGGTAAAAGGAAGGAGTCCACAGGATTCGGGAAAAGAGAAGGTAGGAGCTCGAGGCGGGGGTCATAACAATAAATTAAAGAGATTAAAGAGTACAGGGGGTTGGACGTTCGGATACCTCCTTCCCTTGCCCCACTAGAAAGGGACGTGGATGTGAAAAGAGGGTGACTTGTCCCCGGAAACAACGTGAGTGCTATGGACAACTACAATCGCTGATACATAGGACATATAGCTAGACCAGACAGTACCTTCAAAAGATAACTACAGTAGAGGATTCATATAGCACAGATTCCATGGTTGTAGATTGTGACTGTGTGAATAACGTGACTAACAGTACGTGAATGATAATCTTCCAGATAACTCCTCACTTTGTAAACAGAAGGATCGTCGGCACAGAGGCCAAGGAAAACAATAAAGCACCTGGTCAGTGAAACCTGCTGAATTAGTTCTTTAATTTTGGAGACTTGAACAAGGATGTCAAAGGGGGTCCAGCGTCCTCGTTTGTTCCCAAAATCATACCACGTGAAGTTACTCCAAGAAATTTCTTTCAAGTTTTGATATTCATGTGCTAATGAATGCAATTTTGTTTAAGTCCGGTTACAGAATTATGATATATGATGCATGATGTTATTTCATTAAATATAGTTTTTTACTTTTTAATATAATATAATATAATATAATATAATATAATATAATATAATATAATATAATATAATATAATATAATATAATATAATATAATATAATATAATATAATATAATATAATATAATATAATATAATAGTATGGTATGGTATGGTACGGTATGGTATGGTATCGTATAGTATAAGGTAATGTAATGTTATGTAGTTAATGATCCCTGATTCTCCTTGCTGAGGTCTTACTATGTGTTTTCCTTATTCTGAGACCCGTCACTATTCCATCAACCATCGTTTTTATTTTATTTTCTTTCAAGTACCCGACATCGACGAGGTCAAAGTACAGAATCTTCAGGCAGGACGTTTTGTTGAAGATAAAGAAAACAACACATTTGCTGTCAATTTTAAGTGGGACCCTCCATCTTTTCAATTGAGAGACATTCTTTCTTATAATCTGTCTTTTGAGTTATCCGGCTACGAACGTGATCAATTTCGTTGCCTTGGTGCATTCAAGAAAGGGTCTGAATGCAAAATATCTGGTCTTGTGAGTATGGAAATAAATTTTTATGTCATTGTTATTGTTGTTGTGGTTGGTCAGTAATCCTAATTCAATGGTGTTGTGGAGCAAATGTATATAACACAATCTTCTACCCTTTATCCAAGGCTATATTAATTCTAGAATAAGTTGCTTATTTTATGTATTGCCAGATATCATAGATACGGCCCGCTGCGGAGTTGAAGGGGGTGGGGCGGGTGGCACTAAAGTGCACAGGGCCGAATAAATGACCTTATGTACGACTACACTGGGTGCAGTATAAGCTGAGAGCTTATTGGAAGGAGCCAATCAGAGCACCCGCTTGCTCATATTCAGGAGCTCTCTGGATAATAATATCCCAAATTTGATGCGGTTTCATATCCCGGAATCTCTTCACGTTTTCAATGTCTGATATTCCTGTGACCTTCTCCCAACCCCCCCCCCCCCCCCCTTCCTTCCAAGAAAAAAGAAAGAAAGAAGGAAAGAAAGAACGAATGAAAACAGTCTACGTTTTCTAAATATTTGTAGGAAAGAAATTGATATATCATACTTTAAGCAAAATTTGAAATAAGAGCACCATAAGAAATTCATAAAGTTATTTTTCTATTTAAAAAGATAAAAAGTTATTTTTCTACTTAAACAGTGCATAAATGCCAATAGTAAATGTAACATGCCTATCCTATTCACAGAACGAGACATCATTTCAGTTATCAGGAATATTGCCACAAGAACATATAAGCATCGAGGTAGGCGGACATCTATCCGGAGCTTACGGACGTTTCATTGTTAAAATTTTTAGTAACATGTCTGTATCAAACAATCGCTGAGTGTTTCATCCACATCAAACTGTTTTTGTTTGTTTGTTTTTCGTTTATAAGATCCTTTTTGTAAGATCGTTGAGGCTGAGATTGGGCAGAATTTTAAGAACATGCTAACGGCAAAACCATGTTGAGGGTTAGTTAAAAGTTTAAGATAACGTTCAAGATAACGTTCAAGATAACGTTCAAGATATTAACAAGTAAATGTATAATCCAACTGAGCCCCAAATACCAGAATACATATATATATGGATAAACTGTCTCGTAAATTGTAGTGACAAGAATTTTTGTTTTCCCCGGCTCATCCTTAGCTGAAACAAAACTAGGCGTTATTATAGAAGAAGTGTGATGTAGTTTTGGTGTAGCCTCCAACGCAGACGTGCTTAGTACTTGTCACGCAATCCATTCCTCCCCCTCGTAGAGGAGGAGCGCGTGACAAGCCAAACGAATGTCTGCATTGGAGGCTGGCGTCGGTGTTATTAACGAGGTGTCTGTAAGGGTTTACTTTTTTTATTTATATCATATTAGGTAACACCCTGGTACGACGATAAATACATTAAAGGAAAGAAGGCAGAGGAAGAAGCTAGCGCTCCGGGTAAGTCTATCTGTTTGTAAATCAATTTCTGACATACAACTTCTCTTAAACTCATCTTCATTTCATCAAGATTTGGAGAAGTTAAGTGTTTGTCCAAAAGACGCCCTTTGATTCAATCTCCGAGGAGGTCTTGACCAACTCTCACAGAAAATTGCAAACCTCGGCTGTCTACAACTCGACAGTCCTACGACAAACAGGAAACACTTCCAACAGGGATGAACATGTCTCTCGATCACAAACAACTTTGTCGCAAATCATTCCATTCCTAAGATCAACTAACTCAACGCACTCAAGTTAGCTTTACCCCGTATGTCAGTTGTGGAGGTTGCTAAATCACAATTGTTTCCTTGTTGTGTAGTTGTGTAAAAAAATCGCTGCAGCATTAAAAAATATGTATAATTTTTGTAAAAGCTTGACATACTAACTACTGACGGAAGGGTGTATAATTTAGTTCACTGGAAACTAACTTGTCATTTAACTCGTCTTTTTAAACAGCTCCAAGAGGAGAGCTGCTAAAAGTGGTCGGATTGAAACACGTTGAAATAGTCCCCAGTTACAACGACTCATTCCGCACTACAGTGAAATGGCAGAAGCCGCTGTTTACCCATAGCGTCGTCACGCACTATATATACAAGACCACAAAGAAAAACGAAGTGCAACGAAGAGCTATTGACTTCGACACCAAGTTTACAACGGTGAGTATATGCACGTTCGTGTTAACAGTGAAGGGCTTAAAGCACTCGCCTTCATTTCAAGCATTCGTAACTTCTTTAAAAATCCATGTAAATGCCATCATACCTAAAATTCATCTGCACCAATAGACCGGTTCACGCTCTTAGTTGCATCATGGATAATCAGGGCAAGATGGCGGGAAATTCATAGGTTTGTATCGGATTTCAAAGCCAATTAATTCTTCCTGAGTTAATATATTTGACACTTTCTCTTTGAAAAGTGTAACTTATGAATTCAAAGAAGTTACCCTTTTCAAAGAGAAAGAGTCAAATATATTGATTCAGGAAGAATTAGTTGGCTTTGAAATGCGATACAAACATTTGAAAATCCTTCCATCTTACCCTGATTACCCATGATGCAGCTAAGAGCATGAACCGGTCTCACCTGCGTCAATTTAGGGAATTCAAAAATGTTTACATGCAACCATATTTTTGCGAACATATATTTCCAAAACTTATATCATTTGAGTTTTTTTGTTGTTGGTTCTGGTTACTTATAACTCAATTTTGACGGTTTTTCGACATTTTTGAAAAAAAAAATCAATATCATGGCGGATCCAAGATGACGGCTGTTCGGAAATCATGACATAACTCTTACCACTTGTGGTTCATTAAGCTCATTTGCGGACTTAAGAGGAAATAGTGTGAAACGTGCTATGCTCCTTCAACTTTTAATTGTCATAGTTTCATGCTTTTTATGTTATTGAAGTCGATAGGGGAATTGCAAATCAGCTCTTAGAATCAGGAAATCCATCAACCCAGGCTGAATAGTGCGTACATGATTGGTCAGTTATCGCAGTTATCGCACCTTACACTTTCGCACCTATTTCAGTTGGCGCAGCTTGGGTGTCCAGTTACCCAGCACAACACTTCTAAGCTGTGCTCTTGAAAGAAACCTTGGTTTTGTCAACTATTAATTCTCCATCAGCACTCAGTATCAAATTTGTACTTTTTCTTTCCAGAATATCACGAATGTTACAATCGATGGAATTCACTTGGATGAGGAAATTGAATTTCAGGTACACGAATTTTTTTTTGCGATAAAAGTTAACGCGAGTAATGAAAGACGTTTCGACCATTCGACGGTCATTTTCAAGTTCGGTGTTAGAATAAAATTACATGTGTAAATATAGTAAAAGCGCTAAAAATATGTACATACAAACAATAGACAATAAGAATAAAAGGCTGAAAGTGGCTAAAAAATAACTTTGTGCAAATGGCATGCATAGCTGTAAAAGATATAATTAAAAGCGTATAAGGCGACGGGAATAAGAACATTAAAGTATCTAAAAATACCTAAAAATAACTAAACAAATAACTAAACAAATAATTTTGCGCGGAGTGAGTCGCTCTGTTTGTTGAGCTTTGGCTTCAGAAGTCTAATAAAAAGCATCTCAAAAATTAAACAGTCAAGCTTGCTCTGGCACTTCCTTAAAATCTTAAAATTCTTCTCGATGTTATCTGGCTCCTTTCCATGTTGTTCTTTAATGTGACGTCCGATCCTTTGTGTTCTTCTATTTCTTTTTAGGCGCAGAATCCCGACAATAAACAGGCAAAAGGTCGTATTGTAAATCCAAAAATTCCACACTTCAGTTAACTCTGAACTTTGTAAAAAAAGTAACAAAAAATCGCTGCCTAAGGTTTCTTTTCTCGGGTAGCTTTGTATTTGTTGACATGGTGCTCTTTCTATAATTTTTATTGTGTGCTAAAATTATTTTTGGGCATATATACTGATGACCCGATTTAAAAGTAAACAAATAATAATGACAATAATAATAATAATAATAATAATAATAATAATAATAATATTTAGTACTTATATAACGCAAGTTTACATGCATATGTATATATGATATAATATTACATTTCGTAGTATAGGTTAGCAAAAGTAAGAAAATAAAAGTAATTCAATAACAACCAGCCTTTTTGATTAACGAATGTCAGAACATAGGCTTTCGCAGGTAGATTTGCTCCGGAAGATAACCGTATTTGAATTCCCTATCAAGGCAGGTTGTAATTTTGTGAAGAGTCCCTTCTTTGTAAGGCATTTAATTAAACAGGCTTTCTAAAGTCTTATTGTTGTCGTTGTTGTTGTTGTTTATCTTGACTGTTTAAAAAAGCTGCAATTTTTGTCTTTTTGTTTTTAGGTTATCCCGGTGTTTGCAGTTAGCTCTCTGATGGGAATTGAAGAAAAGATTTCCATCCTGAAGCAGAGACCACCAGGTAAGGTTCATTAATAATCTCTTGAAAGCGCGAAAAGTAGAAAACACTTCACACCTTGCAAAATCCATGGCCCTTTCACTATGTCAGCTTGCCCTACACAAGAACATAGCGACATAATACTGGTGAGATCTGTGGCCCAGATTTTAGATACAATCAAACAGACCTCAGCCAGCGGTAACGACACTCAGCCACCTTCAGTTTTCATTGATGGATGTTTGTGTCTTTTTTATTAGTGCTAAACCAAGCCTCAAGGTCACTGACCCCCGGTGAAATTTCTGGACTTGTCATTGGTTTGCTGCTGTTGTTTCTGATTGTTATCTGTCTAATAATTTGGTGTCGCAGACAACGGCAGGAGAACCTGGAGAAACGAGGCCTTGTTTATGGGTAAAACAACACTATCTCTATTGAAATTAAATATGAATAGCGTGAAGGCATTGAGCCATTTTCTTTTAACTGCTACGAAATCAGGCAATTGATTACCTTACCTTAGTATAATTAACTAACGCTTGTATTTATTTAACAAGGTATTTCACGAGAGCACGTTGAATATGAGGTGATAAATAACCAGTGATAAAGTACTTTTGCTCACACGTAAAATGCCCCCAGAGCACCAAAAATAAGATATGAAGAGCGCGTTTTGAAAGGATAGCAAATCAGGATTACTCGAACGATTTTGCACTGAGAAACAACTGTAGTTGAGTTGCCTCAACTTTTACAAGTTGGAATCCATTTCCATCCTGGTCATCCGTGGGCAAAGAAACTTGTTAATGGTTTCGTTGCACTAGTATAGTGTCTTTGACGAAATTTAACCATTATTTTTGGTTTTTCTTTAATGTGAATGTGCCTTTTGGCTTTTCAATTCAAAGTGTTATTAAAAATAGCCTTAAAGTAGCACGTGCTCACAAAAGTGGCTTTTGAATGTGATCATGGTCCTTTCTGTTACGCTTTTCAATAGTGGTCTTTCACAGCTAACCATTCTTTTTTCTCATCAGTCCAAATGCGCTAATGATTGATCACTGGGAAATTGATGGAAACCAAGTTTCCCTTGACGAAGAGGTGGGAGAGGGGGCCTTTGGAAAGGTTTACAAGGGAACGCTAAAGGAACTAACAACGCCTTCACAAAGAGCCTTTTTAAAACCATCGAAGAAATCCGTACGATCCATCAATGGGGGTGAAACTTATTTGGTTGCGGTGAAAATGCTTCATGGTAAGTACAAGTTGTTTTAATCATTCTGTTTTTTTTCTGAAGTGTTGAGTGAGGGAAGGAGTTATGTTGTGTATTTATGTTAGTCTTTCCACTTTGTGTTAATGTTATTTCGCCATATTATTCATAGTAATTTAATTCAATTCGCAGTGCATTTACTTCCGTAAATTGTTCGTCGGCATTGATGGATCCACACTTGCCTATCGGCACGGGGGTTGAGTAAAAAAAAAAAATCTTTTTCCCTGGTTCAAAATAAATTACCACCCGTTAATCTCCCACAACTCTGCACTAGCTCCGCACTTGTAATTTAAGCACGTTAACATGCCACAAATAAAAAAACACAGCAACAATGAGACAAAAATGTTTAAAATACGATTCCCTAAATAGAAAACTTGATCGGTCGGACAGGAGGCTACAAAACCTGCACGCAAACTATAATTATTTTCTATGCATAAACTGACCTTTTGTTTGTTTTCACATTAGATATGTCCGATAGTGACCAAAGGCGAGACTTTCTAGAAGAAATTCAGCTGATGAAGGCCATGGGAACACACAAGAATATTGTTAATATGCTGGGTTGCTGCACTATAGAGGAGCCCATGTTCTTGTTAGTTGAATATGTTCCATACGGCGATCTTCTCCATTATCTCAGAAAACACAGGGGGAAGGTAAATCGCTATTACCGTAGCATTCATGGAATTGCTAATACATTAACGATTATTCCACAAACGCGCGTTGGATCTGAGGTAATAAATAACCCACAATGCATGTAGCCGCAATGGGACGTTATGATTGGTTGGTTTGTTATGATTACCTCAGAAAATAAAACGCAAGTGATATAACTGCTTTAGAGCGCTTTTCAAATGAGTGTCGTAAAACCAAAACCAAAGTAATTATCCCAGCCAATCACAACAAACACAAATTACCCAATGAACCAATCAGAACTTGAAGGAATTACATGTCACTAGCACCAAGCGCGGGAAAACGCGTGCGAGCAAGTCGCAATTGGTTTGAGTTTTACTTCTGATTGGTCGAGAAAGTGGCACGAGATGTTTTAACCAATCACAGAGCGAAGTAAAGCAAAACCAAAGCAAAACGCGAATTACTTTCGACACTCAATTGAAAACCGCTCTATTAACTTCTCATCTTCACTAATTGTTTCTGTTTTATCATAATCATTGTAGTGTCACTTTGAATTCTTCTTCTTCTTCTTCATCATCTTTCTTTTTTTTTTCTTCTTCTTCTCCTTGAGATCGGGGCACGGTTGGGATATCGAGTGCAAGTACGACATTTTAAACCTAGTAAGCCGGCATGATTTAGATTACCACACCCACACTAAAATTTCTTTGCTAGAGCCTCCTTCTCCTCTGGTCTATTACTTGAGCGCAAGTGGGATAACTGTTTCATTAATTTCTAAACTTCAGTAATCGTTTCTGTTTTATCGCAATCGTTGTAATCTTCTTCTTCTTCTTCTTCTTCTTCTTCTCCTTCTCCTTCTCCTTCTCCTTCTTCTCCTTCTCCTTCTCCTTCTTCTTCTCCTTCTCCTTCTCCTTCTCCTTCTCCTTCTCCTTCTTCTCCTTCTCCTTCTCCTTCTCCTTCTCCTTCTCCTTCTCCTTCTTCTTCTTCTTCTTCTTCTTCTTCTTCTTCTTCTTCTTCTTCTTCTTCTTCTTCTTCTTCTTCTTCTTCTTCTTCTTCTTCTTCTTCTTCTTCTTCTTCTTCTTCTTCTCCTTCTCCTTCTCCTTCTCCTTCTCCTTCTCCTTCTCCTTCTCCTTCTTCTTCTTCTTCTTCTTCTTCTTCTTCTTCTTCTTCTTCTTCTTCTTCTTCTTCTTCTTCTTCTCCTTCTCCTTCTCCTTCTCCTTCTCCTTCTCCTTCTCCTTCTCCTTCTCCTTCTCCCTCTCCCTCTCCCTCTTCTTCTTCTTCTTCTTCTTCTTCTTCTTCTTCTTCTTCTTCTTCTTCTTCTTCTTCTTCTTCTTCTTCTTCTCCTTCTCAATGAATACTAGAAATTTTTAATCGAGAATGAGAATATTAATTTAATAACGACTACCAGCTTTAAATTTAGCCCCCTAGAATAAGAATCGAGTTATAATTTATCATAATCTGTAACTTAACAACGGTTTGTTTGTTGTTGTTTTTTTAGGTCAAGGAAAATCTTGGAGATGATTCCTGCGGACCGTATCGCTCCACGTACTGTGAAACGTATTTTACAAACGCTAACTCCACAGGAATATCTGTGAAGGTACACATGTGGAAAACGCTTTTGTATTAAAAAAAAGTTATATTACAGGCTACACGTTTTCATAAAAAAAAGCCTAAAAACTGTATGCACATGTACCCGTTTTGCCTTTTAAAAATGCTTACAGTCTTAACAATTTTTGACTGAAAAATGCTTAGTGTCTTTTTTCTTCTTTCACCAGGCAACTAAGAATGATCGCATCTATGTCAATGCCCCGGGCATGCTAAAAGAAGAAAATGGTGAAATCCAGCTTCTATCTTTTAACACTTCCAAACCGGAAAATCAGCTGCAAGCTGGTGAGGAAAACAAAGGGTTGGATACTGAAGAAGACAAACAGGAGGAAAGTGAAGAAGTTTTGACTCCAGGAGATTTAATGGCGTTCGCTTGGCAAATCACTCAAGGAATGGTAAGCAGCGATAATATTTATTTAGTACTTAACTCCGAAAAAAAATCGTTAGAAAAAGGCTTGGTTCTCCCATAAATAAACTACATGGGTATGTATAGCTTTTAAGGTTATGGTTTTCAAGTCTGGGATAATAATAATAATAATCATAATAATAATAATAATAATAATATAATAATAATAATAATAA
Source organism: Siderastrea siderea (assembly GCA_964030785.1). Taxonomy (NCBI): domain Eukaryota; kingdom Metazoa; phylum Cnidaria; class Anthozoa; order Scleractinia; family Rhizangiidae; genus Siderastrea; species Siderastrea siderea. The sequence continues at coordinate 1,856,638 of OZ034970.1, forward strand.
TAACATTTATTACTTAATATTTCGCAAATTAACATAGGGCACAGAAGTCAGAGAGTTTGCGTCTAGAACAGGGTATCATTTAAGAATGATGTTTATTCAGTGAGTGACACAGGCGGCTAGGAAAAATCCAAGTTCTCCCAACAGGAGTCGAACCTGTGACCTTCTGGTTACTAATCCAGATGCTCTACCACTGAGGTACAGGAGACTCGTGGGAGCTAAGGCTATTAAACTAGGTTCATGTGACAAACATCCTGCGTACTGCTAGGACCAAAATGTCGATAGGTGGCATATTCCCAATTATATATAAATGGGGCTAAAAATTTACCATCATTCAGCAAATCTGGGAGAAGGTAGAGATTTTTTGTGTCTAGCCTTAAATAGGCTCGCATAATGCAGCTAACCATGGTCTGAAATAGAATATTGGGGTCTCAGAGTCCCAGCGGCACATCTCCGGCCAACCCTTGCGGAGTGCCCCTCTCTTCCTCCTCGTCCTCCTACTCCTACTCCTACTCTCCGAGACATGGAAAAGGATAACTGTCGATGTTGATGGCTTCACGATGGTGACTACAGGTGCAGTAAAAACCGGAAAATGTGGTCGCAACTCGGGTGGCTTAGCATTACTCTATAGGTCGAAGCTTAATGATTGGATTTCAATACAAAAAGAATCACCAAATTTCTTATGGTTTAAAATTGCAAGAGAATATACGAACACCGCAAAAGATATCTATGTGTGTGGTGTCTATATCCCACCACACAACTCAAATTATTTTTGTTCTGATATGTTCGATGAGTTTGAAAATGATATTGAAAAATTCTCCTCTCTTGGATCAGTATTAATTTTAGGAGATTTCAATTCTAGAACTGGCAAATATTCTGACATTGTGTGTCAGGAGGGAAACACGATAATAACAAATGATCAATCTAACTCCTCGTTATGTGCCCCTCAACGGAACAGTTTCGACAACGAATTAAATAACCATGGCAAACGACTTTTAGAAATATGTAGGAGTGCAGATCTACGAATCTTGAATGGAAGAATTAGTGGCGATTCACTGGGAAGACCCACATTTCACGGCAACTCAGGAATAAGTGTTATTGATTACGCTATATGTGATCAGGATTTGTATCGACATATATCAAATTTCATTGTTAAAGAACCGTCCAGTTTATCAGATCACAGTCCAATTATGACATGGCTTAATATCAATACGGTTAATACTCAATCAGCTGCAACAAATATAAACGATACGTTAACACGTTTGCCGAAACAATTTATTTGGGAAAACGACTCATCGCAAAAATTTCGAGCAGCGCTACAGTCAAATGACCTACAAAAACTAATACACGATTTCCTTATCGATGAAAGGCCAGACAAGGATATTAACACCACACTAGATGAAATAGAAAATATCCTTACTACCGCCACTAAACGTTGTTTAAAAATTAAGATAATTAGAAAACGACACATCAAAATATCTAACAAAAAATGGTTTGATAAAGAATGTCGTCTTAAAAGACATGAATTAAGGAAAATTGCGAATCTTAAACATAGAGATCCTCTTAATACTACGCTCAGGGAGGAATATCATTTCGTTTTAAAACAGTACAAAAGCCTTTTGACACAGAAGAAAAATCAATACTATCATACTCAGCTCACAAAACTTGAAACTGCCGTCGATGATCCGAACAATCGCAACTTTTGGAACTGTTTAAAGTCAATGGATGATTCTGTCAAGGAAAATATCCTCCCACCAGTTTCCGAAGAAAACTGGATGTCTCATTTCCAAACGCTGCACTCTAATGAACCCTTGAATTCACATCAGGAAGCGATCATTTCTGAGTTGCGAACTCTAGAAAATGCGCCAGCTCAATCGAATTCTTTGAACAGCCTGATAACTGAGCTAGAAATATACACAGCGGCTAAAAAACTTCAAAATAACAAATCTCCTTTCTCAGACAAACTCAAAAATGAAATGATCAAATCCAGCTTAAACCAGTTAATGCCTGTTTATCTGAAATTATTTAATACGGTTCTAAGATCGGGTACTATGCCTCAAACATGGTGTAATGGCCTTATCACACCAATTTTTAAAAGTGGGACTAAAAGTGATCCCTCAAACTATCGTGGAATCTGTGTTTCTAGCTGTCTCGGAAAATTATTTTGCTCAATTCTCAACCAAAGACTTCTTGAACACGTCCAGTCCCTTGAAATACTTCATAAATCTCAAATTGGGTTTTTAGCAAATAACCGAACAGCGGATCACGTTTTTACACTAAGAACAATAATAGATAAGTATGTCAATTGTCATCAAACGAAAGTATATGCATGTTTTGTCGACTTTAGAAAAGCATTTGATTCGGTATGGCACGATGGACTTTTATACAAACTGTTACAAATAAATGTCCGAGGAAATTTCTATAATTTAATTAAAAGTTTGTACTCGAACTCTACCTCCTCTATAAAAATTGGAAATAACAGAACGCGTCCTTTTCGGTATGCAAGAGGTGTACGCCAAGGCTGTATTTTAAGTCCTTTGCTCTTTAACCTATACGTTAACGATTTAGCTTTTTCTTTTAACAATGTTCTATCTGATCCGTTTATACTGCCAAATGGCACCAAACTCAACTCCCTTTTTTATGCAGACGACTTAATTATTTTATCACGATCAAAACTAGGATTACAAAATTGTCTTAACAAGTTATCTGCATATTGCAACTCCTGGATGCTAAGCATAAACCCTAAGAAAACAAAAATAATGATTTTTCAACGACGTGAAAAACGATCTGATTATGCTTTTCATGTGGGCAGTGAAAAAATGGACATTGTTCAAGACTATACCTATTTAGGGACTCGCATCTCTTCTTCAGGAAATTTTACACTCTCACTTGAACATCTACGACAAAAAGCTCTTCATGCTTTCTTTAGTCTAAGACGGCACACAGATTTCAATAAACTTAAACCTTCAATACCATGCAAAATTTTCGACTCAAAAATCTTACCAATCTTAACCTACAAAAGTGTAGTTTGGGGTGCCTTTGTGAAATCAGACTTTAAGTCGTGGGACCTTTCCCCAATTGAGAAAACGCACTTGCAGTTTTGTAAACGATACTTAGAAGTACATAACAAGGCATTCAATATTGCATGCAGAGCCGAACTTGGTAAATTCCCTCTGATCATTGATATAAATAAGAAGATACTAAGTTATCTAAATTACTTACACCCAAAGGATGAAAACTCTATAGTCAGACAAGCCTTAAAAATATCGATTGATCTTTATGATAACGGAAAAAATAGTTTCTACTCTAGTGTCATGAAAATAAATGAATACTATAATTTTAATCACTTTAACTATAGTTCATTAAATGATTGTAAAATTAAACAGTATATTAATATCATGAAACATAAGTATATTTCACATTGGAATCAGACCCTACAAAACTCGCAAAAACTTAGTTTTTATAACACTATTAAAAATAATTATAGCCCTTCTACCTACTTAGATTTAACAAGGAAGAACCCTTTAAGGAAAACATTAGTAAAACTGAGAATAAGCTGTCACAAACTTAGGATCGAAACAGGTAGATACGACAATATACCTCGTAATGAAAGAATATGCAACTTCTGCAATTGCAACAAAATTGAAGATGAAACTCATTTTTTGTTAGATTGCCCAGCTTATTCTCAGGTACGCGGCATATTCTTTTCTAAAATAGAATCCAAACTTCCATTACTACGCCTACTACCACGCGAAACTCTATTATCACATCTTACGAATTCCACTGACTACTTTGTAAACATTAAGCTAATCTCATTTATCTCGGCATGCTTTGAATTGAGAGACAATCTCGTTACAATGATCACCACTTCGAACAGTTAAATGAACAATTATTGATAGTAATTGTTTCAAATATTATATATAATATTTTTTTTTCTTTGTTATGTTATGTTATTTTCTACTTTACTAATTATCTTAGTTAATGAAATAATATGTAATTAAATTTAAGTAGCTTTTGCAATACTACCAAATTTCTATGTAGTCATGCAAATAAAGCTTGTTGTTGTTGTTGTTACTCCTCATCCTTACTCTCTTCAAAGAAAAGGGGACACACTTGGCTTTTGTCAACCAAAGTTGATGACCAACTGATAGGGAACTTGAGCACAAACGTTTGTGAGCCACGGACGTAGACGGAAGTTGAATGCTCCCTGCGTTTTTGCTCTTCACGAAAGGCTGTGAAATTCTTGTTTTGGTGTCTGTTGCGTGCCATTAAGGTCGTTCGATCCCTACTACAAGATGAAAAACGTCAATATTTCTACTCCTGTAAAGATCAAATACAAGGAGGTTATTCCCAAAAAATGTTACTATTCAATATCTTTTTAATTATTTTGCAGTTGAAAATACGGTTTTAGAGAAAAATAACTTCATCGTGGTTTTGTAAGATTTTATCCATAGACCAAAGCAGAAGTCACGTTTATCAATGTGAAACTTAATCTGAAGGTCATTGTAATTAATTGATATCGTTCTCTTAAAATTTGTTGTTTTTTTTTTATTGTTAGGAATTCCTCGCGAAGAAAGGATTTGTGCATCGTGATCTGGCAGCTCGAAATGTTCTTGTCGGAGACAAGAAAATTGCAAAAGTAGGAGACTTTGGTCTGACTCGTCATGTGTACGAAGAGAAAGCCTATCATGCCAAACGAAACAGAAAACTGCCTTTGAAATGGATGTCAATTGAAGCCATCTTTGATCAGACGTTTACAACTCAAAGCGATGTGTAAGTGTAAAGAGACATCATATCAAGCCTAGATTAAATGTTGAAAGTTGCCTTGCGTTTGTCGAGGTTTTGAATTTTCTTAACTAAATAGCTGCTCTGGATCTTTGGTTTGACTCGTCATGTGTACGAAGAGAAAGCCTATCATGCCAAACGAAATAGAAAACTGCCTTTAAAATGGATGCCAATTGAAGCCATCTTTGATCAGACGTTAACAACTCAAAGCGATGTGTAAGTGTAGACAGGATGATGTGATCATATCAAGCTTGGATTAAATGTTGAAAGTTGCCTTGCGATTGTCGAGGTTTTGAATTTTCTTTACTAAATAGCTGCTCAGAATCGAAGGTGAATAATACCATGATTATTTTCTATAGCTATCTTTTACGATAAATGAATTTGTCTTTTGCTACTTTTTGCAGATGGGCTTTTGGAGTAGTCCTTTGGGAGTTAGTCACTCTTGGTAAGTTTACATAAACGATGAAATGTTCTGGAATAAACATGCATGAACCATATGAAATGACTAATCACGGGTTAACTTTAACTTACTATAACTTTATTATCTGCTTGTAGCTTTGATTGATTTATATTTTCACGGCCTATTACTTATTACTGGTTACATCCTGCTAGGTACCTGGTTGTAACGATGATTAATTAACATGCCTATGATGTTGTTTATTATGTGGATCTAGTGCTTGAGTTTGTTAAAGTGACCCCTCATATAAGAGATATCGATCGAGTAGTGCTTTCCTGTGGTGCTTTTAAACTTTTTCTTTTTGTTCGGCTTTATTATGTTTGTTTGTTTGTTTGTTGATTCATGGTTGATATCAAAGTACTATCCCTCTTTCACAATAGGCGGTACCCCATATCCAACAATTGACAACAAAGAGTTGCTGCGCCTGCTAAAGGGAGGATACAGGATGGAAAAACCTGACACCTGTAACGAAGAAATGTAAGCACGTGTTAATATCTGTTTTCCAAAAGGGAAGTTCATCTAACATTAAACAATTATCCTGCGAAATCGCGTGGAATATCACCTGATACTTAGCCGACGAGGCCCTAGACCGACTTGGCTAAATCAGGGGATATTCCGCAAGATTGAGCAGGACAATTGTTTTATTATTCAGCAAAGTCTCATCGACTACCCTTTTCAGAACAAGAAAAACTATGGTTCTATGATAAAAATACACCGAAGCAAAATTTCAAGAAATCGAAGTTTACTATTGTTCAATTCAAGTAGACTCATTTACAAACTCATGTTTATTAATGACAAGCTAAAAGAGAAAAATATTATTGCTACCTTACCGAGAATAAGTCCTCTTCCTGTGAACTAAAATCTGTTTAAAATTACAACTTTCCGGGAGCAAGTGATTTTGAAGTTTCTGCTTCGCTTGCAATAGCATTTTCTTGGTTGAGTTCTCACTTTGAAACTTCCAAATTAAACTGTGAATATCCTTGTAAGCTAAAGAAAGTACTTGTTGACTTTTTCAGAGCATTAAATTTTGGAAAATTTCTTTCAGGATGTGTTTAAATTTCCGGAAAACACTGCTAAAACTCCATCGCTTTTCAAAATGGCCGCCCGAACAAGCCGTGAAAGAAGATCTGTAGGGCACTTCCAAATATGGTCAATTACGTATATCGCTGAATATCTGTCATGAACGAATGACAGATATTGAGGGCTTCCTGACCATATATGGGCATAGTAACAATTAGTTGAATAACAAATTCTGTTAAATTCAGAACTCAAAATCGTTCCCTGAATGACATTGCTACTGATCAAATTGTTATCAGTGCGAATACAAGAACAAATACGGGCGTTAACAAGATCTTGTTTGAGGCTGAAAACTTAAAGCTGCTTACCTTGTCTAAATTTAATTTCTCCAGTTATAAAATGATGACTGAATGCTGGCAAGAGAATCCAGAAAAACGTCCAACTTTTGCCCAGCTCCGGGAGAGCCTGGAGACCATGATGCAAAAGGACAACCCATACCTGGACCTGACAGCGGTGGACGAATCACGAGCCTACTATAACGTACCTTCCTTTAACAGTATCATGGAGGAGTCTTCTGACGATATTGACGATGTTATCTTCGGTGAAGACGGTCAAAAGGAAGAGGGGTCTAATAAATTTGTGGAATTAACCATTCAAGGTGAATACGAAACTAGAAATCCGCTCAAATCGGCAGTGAAATTTGGGTTGTGGACTGGGGTGTTTAAATGCTAATATCATGGGTGACAAATTACTCCTTAATTTTGGTGCGAAATTTCAGAGTTAATTTATAATTTCACATGTGAAATTACAAAAATGCTATGGCAACGGGTCTATAGCTCAGCGCCAAGATGGCGTCGAGGTTAATGATGAAGATGTTTTGTGCAGAACTAAAGCTATTCTGGAAATATTCATTGAGGACTCAATCGGTAATCTGTGAATTTTGACTTTTTATTGACTGGACTTCTCAGAAATCAACTGCGAGTCAAAAAGAAGAGATTATTTATGATAGTGTGAGAGCGAAAGTTTTTGAACGGCGAGTCAGTTGCTGATCGAGTGATCGAACTCAGAGAAGTAATTTAGTGGATTTGGGCACTTCTTCGAATTAAATAAAGGTCAGTTTTAAATACAAATTTGCTTCCGAAGTTTACTTTCGTTAAAACAAGTTTTCTGTGCGTATTTTGAATGCATTTGTGAAGCCTTCTGAGCCTTGCTCGATGGAGCAACGTGGTGCTCGATTCAGTGAATTTGCCGGATAACACGCGAATAACCTTTGCCAAGCGATTTGCTTTGTTACTTTTCAAGTAAAAGTTCAGAGTCTGGTGTATTTTGGTGTCGGTTACAAATACACGGAATCGCCAAAGCGTGGTAAAAACTTCCCACAAGATTTTTTCATTATTTCACCCAGAAAAATGTGAACTTTAGCCAATCTGTGTGCTTTAAATTTTTCAATGCTTGGAGTCCTCGACGCAATAAACAAGTCAAAACCCTGACGATTGTGAGCGTAATTTGTCACCCATGATATTAATAGGTAATCAAATGGTATACTCGTGAAATTAGGAAATAATTTCACTTGTGTTTTGTCAAAATTCTAAAGGCGAGGGAAATTATTACAATTTTTACAAAACGCGCGTGAAATTGTTTCCTAATTTCACTCGTCACCATTTGATTACACATACTAATTAGATGGATTAACCTCGACTTCGATTTCAGTTTTCAAATTTCCAGTGAGGGTTTTTCTTTAATTTTAATTTAAGTCATTTGAAACTCGCACAAGTACGTCTTTCCCCTATCCTGGGTACCAGGGAGAAAAGGGCTTGGGAATGGGGTGGATTGCATTGCAAGTACCTCTAACTTTGATAGTGATTTAAGCTATGACGATGATACTTGGTCGGCTTGTAGTAGATCGAAGGGGCTTTCTCAGTTAAAACGCTGACTCCAGCGGGGACGCCATGTGGTTTCGTGCATTTTCCAAATCTTCAGCCGAATTTCTAAAACGGAACAATAAATTAAAAAGGTTCGCTAATATAATACAAGCCCTATCGTGAGAATACATGGCAGGAATGCAAGTCCGCTTTTGTCTTCACAGCGGTCAAACGCACGACACGTGCGCAGTTCACGCCATAATTTTACAAAGGAAAAGACAGACAACTGTAGGAAGTTTCACTCTAGCCGCAAAACTTAACGCCGTTTCTGAAAACTTAAGCTTTTTACGTTGAATATGTGTTGAAAATCAAGTAACTAACATGCACAAGTTTTGCCGGCGTGAAATTCGGTTTGCCGGGACATATTCTGCATCGTTTTCATACGAACTTCACGCTCCTAAACTTTTGAACTGATTCAAACTTCAAGGCTCTGAAAGACCAGATGTGACGTAGCTTTTTTCGTTTGACCGCCGTGAAGCTTTTGCCTTATTCCAACTTAATAACAACAATTTTCATCACTGTTTCTTTTGCAAAAATACAGGGACCGATGACGACCAAAACAGAGACATGAAAGAAAAGGACATGCAGACGTTAGACCAGTCGGCAGATATCGACAACAACATAAGATATGAACTTAATGAGAAAGGTTTCTGTGCAAAGGTTACTCAAGATCATAACGACGTTAAAATTAATTTGAACGAGCTGGAAAGAAGCATCTACAGACCAGCTAGAAGAGGATTTGCCTTCTAGATGCTACATAAACTTTAGATCATGATAGTACACCCAACATATAACAAACAAAGAATATAAAACGCCTCAAAAGGGAAGCAAACGATATGTGCAATGGGGTATATAAGGTTCACTTATTGAAGCTACATGTAGGAAACTTTCTTCCTTATTCTTATGATCCTCAAGTGAAACCTGAAAGCAACTTGTGACAAGTGACATAGCAATATCGGGCCTTCTCGTTGCTCGAGGCGCTTCATTTCCAAAACTACCTTAAAGTACGGTAATAGTCACAGAAAAAAGTATTTGAGATATGAGGATTAATAATTTTCTGGAGATCATTCAGAGGAGCCGGATTTGCCTGACAGCAAAGGACTCGACGAAGGTACCCAACAGCTGGCGTGACCTTTATGCCACACAAATGGAAGAAATGATCATGATGACCACAGATGTATTCGAACATGTCCTTAGAGCTTAATGTTGGCGTTGTTTTATAATTTCTGTATTACTGGGAAGGATTTTCAGTGCATAAATTGAATAAGAAAACTGAAATTCAAACTGAAATAATCATGTTGTTTATTGATTAAGAAAGTTTTTTTAAAACCGTCTAACCTGCTGTGTTTCGCAGTTATGATTTTACCATTATCACGTGAGTCGTACTGGATAAAAAATCTGAGAAGTTACCCACCATCAACGTGTTTATAGAACATTCACAAAGAAGACAAGGGTGGCTCGCTTTCTGTCATTTTTTAACAACATAAGGTCCCGGTAAAACGGAATCAGCATTTCATCCAGTGCCGTTTACATTTTATTTTTTCACCCGGAAAATTAGCTGTTAGACGAACGCCAGAACTGTAAAAAGTTTAATAAAAAGGAGCTAGGTCACGGATAACGCATCTTGAAAAACTAAGCCAACTTTTTTCAAGTTTGTTTACTTGTAGCCCGTCTTAATCTCCCTCAGTCGTAGATACCCTTGTTTAGGTTTGGTTTTCTTATTACTTCTGTGGTGTTTTTTTTTTTACCTTAGGAAACTATTATTTTAATATTTCCTTCAATGTGAAAGTAATTTTGTTAGATCAGAAAAATGAATTAGTTCCTTTAAATAACGTTTTGAAATCATGAAATCAGATGTAAATCGTTAAAGGAAGGTATTATATAATATGAAATAGTTATTTCGCCAAAAAAGGAATATTTATCAATTTATTTGTAGTTAAAGAAAATGAAATTGTTAATCGTTAACTTTACAATGTTGTTGTTTTGTCGTTGTTGCTGTTTTTCTTTGGTTCATAGAGAAGGGGGGAGGGCCTGATCGAAGGTTATTTTTCATCTAAGACATTAGCCTGCCAATAAAACCTCCTGTTGTCCCTCTCAGCGGCGTTTAAAGGTTAAAGTTGATATTACTGTTCTGTTTCCGTGAAAGCAAAACATCGAAATGTGAAAAAAATGGTAATATTAGCTAACAGAATCATGGATATATTCTTTTTCGTACGTCCGACCACACTAAGCTGGCGGAAAAAGATTTCAGCCGTTTGTCAGACCCAAAGCACAACGGCCGCAAATTGCAAATTACCCAAAAAGAAGCCTTCCATGATACATAATAACCATCTCACTCGATTATGTTACTCAAATTTATCATATGACCCGTACGGACCTGCGCGCAATTTCCTTGGGAAACCATATGAAAAAAAGTCCCGTATGAGGGCCGTACGCCTCGCTCTAGCAGGGCCGGAAAAAGCCGTACGGCCCTACTAGAAAAGCGTACGGCCCCGCACTGCCGCAAGATGACGGGATTGGAACCAGTTGATTCCACAGCTTTGAATTCAGATGAACGATAGTAAACATTTTTTTAAAAAGCAAAGAATGTCCAACATGTTTATTAAAACTTTACTATCTAGAAAGCGATGTAGTTTGCAGGCGCAAAAATTAAAACAAAACGTGTTTAAACTTGGCACATGATGAAGAAATACTCCTGACAACAATAAAATCGAACTAAAAGCCGTCAAAAACTGAAACAACATAATCGGACAAAGACGTATCCTGGTTTGAAGTCATGATAAACATTGAAGAAAAAATGCAAATGCGAAGTAAACTCAAATTTCTTTTTCTGCTGCGTAATTTTTAAATCACAACAAACAAAATGCGAGTACATGTTTACGACTAACCTGGCAATGACACAGTTTCCCGCTTGTTTTCACGAAGCATTTTAAGCACAATTTGGACATCAACTGTAAATGCAGAGCTCAACATTGTCGAACAGCAGACGTTCATGAATCCTACGATCCGTGGTAAACTAAACAACTTGAAGCTGAAGGGTAACGAAGCGTAGCAAAATCCTGAACTGCCTGTACAATCCCTTTCCAAGTCTTTATGTAGTTTCATAAATTAGGATCTAATGTTGTTTTTAACATCCAAAATCCTTGGTGGAAAATTAATTAATCCTCTCGTTCAAACCTATTGTGAATTTCGGCTCAGAAGAAACGTCGCTAAGTTGTTCAATCAGGATAAATTCAGTCTTCGCTGAGAGACGAGCACGACTGAGCCGAAACGTCGTGCAAATTCTTTGTTGTAGTCCTTCATAAACGTTTCCTTTGAAATTTCTACTAACTGCAATCATGTACGAGGAATTTAGTCGGATTTAAATCTTCTTGGAATGGAGCTAAAACTCGGAGATTTGGTTGACAACTTAACAGGAGTTCAAAAATTTTGTACGCACATCGCAGTTCAAATGCACTTTACTGGCTTCCCAAACAAATTACAAGCTACCATTGGCTTTTCAAAATGCGCGCGAAACGGGCCGCCGCGTCTGTATCCACAAAAGAAAGACAAAAAAAATGCAGTGGTCATATGATAAAATGCTTATTGACTGAGTTAGGTCGGGCCGGACGGGAAAATATTTGGCTCTCGGTCAGGACGCACGGACCTCGCTGCGCTCGGTCCGTACGTCCTGACCTCGAGCCAAATATTTTCCCGTCCGGCCCTCCCACTCAGTCAATAAGTACATATTATTTATTCTTGGACACGCTCAGAATTGACAAATATAAATCGCAATTAACAGGTCAAAGTGAGTAAAATTTGTTTATTTCTGTTTCGGCAGCATAAATTACTAATTAAGACCTTTACAACATTTATCACACCTTTTTAATTGAAATCAGTTTCTCTTCAATAAAATCTCTTTCAGATTCGGCAGAGTAAACCCCGCAAACTCTTATAAATTCTCTTTAATTTTTGAAACGTTGCATGTCTCAGCAGGATAATTAAACCATAAACGTTTTTTTGAAAAGAAGAGTTGAATAGAAAAACCTTTTACCATGAAAATCAGTTGGCGAGTGTTCAATTAAATCGTCATCGGTTTTGGCAGAGCAAACATAGTCTTTCCCTCGTAAACTCCTTCTGAATCTCTGTCACCGCTGAACCAGCTGTTCATGTTTTTCTTGGCCCACTCGACCTCCAGCCACAGTCCCATGTTCTTACTTTTACTACAGCACTTCCGTAACTTCGTTTTGCATTTTTCTTTTTTGCCACGAAGTAATTCATGATAAGCCAGTAACTGAAGTCGTCGGCCATCAAAGACTGGATGATGATAGAGTGCGTCCTTGAGTTTCTTCAGGCCCTAGAATTGAAATGACATATATAGTCTATCCAAAAAAGTTTTAGTGATCTTCCCGGTGAGAGCAGTTATTTGGTGACATTGACTAATTTTTCGAAAACCTGAGCGGAAGTCAACTTTATAGTCACATAGTGTTCGGTCTGGTTGTTGAAACGTCAGTCATTATAACCCAACAGCCCTCTTCGAGACTAAGTACTCTCACGCTAGGCAGCCTACTAAAATATCTGAGATTGAACCATTTACTATTTTCTTCTTAGAGCAAAAGCGTCGAACAGCAATCGATTTGAGAAGCAAACCGGCTGATATCCGGACTAGCAAGAGTAAACTAGATTTGATTATAAAAGACACAACTCCGTCCGATCTAGTTTGAAGATGAAGAACTTGAATTTAGAGCCCGTTCTTGTGGAAGGGGATATGACAAGCTTTTTCTTTACCCACCCTGTGGACTTCATGCTCCTGTTGTTTATGTTTGCCTCTTTCCTGCAGTTTCAACAGCGAAAACTCCACAATCTTCGCAAAGCCATGGACAGCCATGAATACTTCTAACTTAGATGGCTCTAAAGCTACGAGAGAAATCAACTCTATCTCATGTTGTTATAATCAGAACTACTTAATGGCTGTTCAGGCACTTGGCTCTGTAGCATTTTGCGGCTAAAACAGTACAGTACTTCAGACAATGCACTGAAGTAGGACAGTACTTTATTGGTACTAGACTTGATAAAACTCACTCGTTCTGGTCGTGGAGAACGCGCGCGCAGTTCACGGGCGTGAATCATTTGCATCTAATTGTGTACAATGTAGGCAAATTTTCCGCGCGCGTGTTTTGCAATCAGTCTAAACATCGAATTGGGATAGGGAGAAAAAAGCATGCATAGGATATCCGAAAGAGGACGAAAACAACAAACCAGAAGCTGTAGAGATGTGTGTTTCGGCATTTTCCCAGTCTCGTCTCCTAGCATACCTAAAACAAAGAGTTAAATTAATCAGGTCATATTGTCTCTTAGTTTATCTGCAGTACAGCTTTTTTTTTCTCAGACAGAGTTATTCCTTAGAAATGATGTAGTATTAAATAGCAACAATGGTAATTGTTTCAGATTGGATCAGAAAAGTAAAAAATAAATTAGATACACTCGTGATTACTAAACTTTCGCCGTCACAAGACAATTTTCTATATCACTTTTTTTTAAAAATAGAAATGGACTACCAGGCACAACTATATCATCGAAATACGTTGATTAATCGCAAAACCTCGCGAAGCTTAAGAAATTTAGTGATTTTTAAATCGCGGGAACAGATGAGGAACTGTCCTGGTTAAGGCAGGTGACTGTCTCTTCGTACAGAGGTTACACGTGGCTCCCTAAGCTCAAGAAATTGACGATGTAATGATGAGAGTAGGCCACTGTCAGTAATGGTGCGGATTCGAACAGCGCGTGTCTACCGAACGTCATTAGAGCTTTAGAACAAAAGAAATTTTTATTCCAATTCACAAATTTATTACCTATAGAGCAGTTTTCAAATGAGTGTCGTAAAACCAAAATCAATCTAACCAATCAAAACAGGAACAGAACACAAAACGAACCAATCAGAAAAAAGTAAATGCAAGTAATTAGCGTCAAGCGCGGGAAAACGCGTGCGAGCAAATCACGATTGATTTTAGTTTTACTTCTGATTAGTTAAGAAAGTGGTGCGAGCTTTTTTGACCAATCAGAGAGCAAAGTTAAGCAAAAAACAAAGCAAACACAACATTACTTTGGACACTCATTTGAAAACTACTCTAGCGACACGTATTTTAATTACGAAGAAAGCCCCAACCCTTAGTTAACAAAATCGGGCCGACTTAGCCCTTACCTTTTGATCTCTAACTGCGTCAAATTAACAAACCGTTCTATGCGCTACTTCGACCCTTTCTTTGCCAGGAACAATACATTCATAGCTAAACATACCACAGACCAAGAGAGGCATTGAGGTAAAACTTCGGCACTACATCAGCAGAAAAGGCGGGATCAGTAGACATTTTCGCTGTAAACTGAATGATTTTAGAGATATCCTCTAGCTGCCAGCCTAAAGACAATGGAAAAAAGTTTTTCAAACAAGAGAATCTCATTGCACTGCTCATTCAGATGGCGGTTATGATATGAGGGTCCCTATGAGTTATTTGCCAATCGTCAAAAGGCTAAAATTTTAACGGTGAACCCATATGTGAATAGCTTGTACCTTCAAGAAAGAGTATAGACTACGATTAGTCTCTAATTTTGGCGATGACGATTGTGGGGCGGGCGAAATACACACGCGCGCGCGAAATTTCGAGGAGACGCGACGCGACGCGACGCGAAGGGAGCGCTCCCTTCGCGTCGGGTCCAAATGAAAGTTCTTGGGTTGATTTGTTATGGTGCCGTTTCACTTGTTTTCAATGTTTTACAAAAGTTTTTGTTTGTTTGTTTGTTTGTTTGTTTGGGTTTTAAACTAGAGCACATTTGGCAGAGCATGTTGCTGTGACAACTTCACCTGCTTCGAGAATCAAATCAAAGCAACAGCACATGTACAGGGCCCGGCCGTGGGAGTCACTGGATTCTAACGCCGCACAGTTAAGTTCCTTTAGGACTTCAATACAATCGGGAATTCTGCAGGATCAAAACAACCAGCATGTTGTGAAAAAACTGTTAGTTTTACCTTATCGGCATTATGTTGATTCTCTACTGACTCTCAAAAGCTGTCAGTTCCTATTTTAGCTTAGCTAAGTTCTGTAGCTGTTCCACACGGTCGTTGCGTTAGTGTTAAATGCCACAAAAAACTGTTTTAAAGCCAGTAAAAAACCAACAGCCAAAGTGACTTGCATGGCGCTTACATTGATTTGTGTTCGTATTGATTCATTGCGTTTTATGCACTTGTTGGAAATGTTGTGGTATTCACGGCGATTAACTTTGGTTTTTAAAGGAGAAGGTCACTCCAGAAACGGTGTATTTTTTGAAATCGCCAATAAAAAGATAACGCTAAGTTGAGTTACAGACCGTGTACAATTTGAGGTCACGGACAATTCAAAATGGCGGCGCTTTGTGTTGAATGTTTGGCCCGCTTTGGAGAGGAATTTCAGTGGGATTGGATGCACTTTAGAAGCTAAAACCACGGTCAGTAACTCAACTTAGTGTTATCTTTTATTGGCGATTTCAAAAAATACACCGTTTCTGGAGTGACCTTCTCCTTTAAAAGTAGTCTTTGGAAAAAGATCGCAATGGGGCACTTATCAATACTTAATTGCGCTACCTTCCTTCCTTTATTACTTATAGTAGCAACATTTCATGAAGGAGGTAATATAAATGAACCAGTAAATGAAAAATGTAAGGATCGAAGTTCAATTTCAAGAAAGAAAAAGTGCGAACAATGAAGCTCTTAAAATACCCGTTAAAACTTCTCGATTTTCCTAAATTCATGAGCCTCTTCCTCCCTAAACCGTTTTAATTAGCTTGAAATCACAGCTCTTAACACTGTATTTAATAAGGTACTATTGAAAACTCACGCAACCGTTAACGAGCACAATACCGGCACAGTAACATCAGTTGGTAAGCCTGCGGGCCTACTTACTTTGCGGTAACGAGAAGACTCTGGGCTAGCAGAGGAATGCAAGTTGTCTTCATGTGTGTGTCATGAACTTGTGTTGCAATGGTTAGAGCATGGCGACCTAAGAGAAGAGATGGCACAGTCGAACTGAACAATGTCATTATCCAAGCATTATCCAGGCTGGCTTTGCATTGGATTTGCATTAAAACTGCGTCGCTTAATCATACCTGAACTAATGGCCGCTGAAACTCCACCGATTGCCAGCCTGAAAGCGAGGCTCACGCAGTATAGGTGAGCCACGGTGATCATGTCTTCTGGGTCGGAATACAAAGAAGGGTCCTCACACCTGGTGGAAGAAGAAGACAAAGGAATTATTAAAGCCAGTTTGCAAATGCGATTTTTTGTGCAATTTTGGCGCCCTTTTTTAATGCAATTTTTGTCGCGCTCGAGCTCTCGATAAAAATCGTAAGCGAGGCAAGCTGCGATTTCAGTGCAATTTCTGTGCAATTTGTCACCGCAATTTCGCAGAGGTTTCGAACATGTTCGAAACTTGACAAAATGCAACTTGACGGTGATTTTTGGGAAACTGCAGAATAATCGCAGAGAAATCGCGATGAAATCGCCTCTAGTTTATACCTGCGACAAAAGTTGCATTAGAGAGTGCGACAAAAATCGCATCAAAAACCGCATGTGTAAACGAGCCTTCAGATAATAAAAAGTACATGTATTCGTTTGTGACTACTCCTGGATTTTTGGGAACAAAGAAACGAAAAGAAAACGATTAACTTGGTGCAGAAGTAAAGAACTCGGACATACCCAAGATATTACCAGCGTATTGTTGCTGTAGTATGGTATTGGCAGTTGTCAGATATTTACGATTAGCGTTTATATTTCGGTAGATTGAGCGCTCTTCCAAGTGTGTTGTGTAGGTAAGTCTAAGTTTAGTCGGTTGTTCTTTATGAAAACGTTATTCCGCTAGTTAAGCTGTTAGGTGAGTCGCAAACTAGTTACGTTCGATTCGTCTTGTGTTAGAGATTCGTATAGTCGCTGTTCTGTTAGATTTGCTTCAAGTCGCTAGTTTTTGCTGGGGGACAAAAGAAACGTTTAGATGATTGCAAACAATGTGCGCGGAAAAATGTGATGCGTGCCGATGCAAATGGTTGCATCAGTGTGCGTCCGCAGAACCAACCGCTATTTTGATTCACACTCGTGGACCATAATCAGAACGAGGGAATCGGATCAAGTCTACTGCATGTTCTGTAAGACATATAACTGTAGGATGCCTTGTCCTAGAAACCTGTAAGTGTGTGCCATTTCTCTGTAGATAGTTTTCCTTTTTTACCTATTCTTCCCAATTTCTTCATATGTTTTGCCCCATCCTTTCCAGCCAACAAGATGCGTGCACTCAATCACTCCCGCATAGGCGCTGATTAGCTGCAAAACACAGAACAACAAATTCCTGATGTGATGTGTTGAAAAAAGTTTTGATGCCATTGATCGATTGGGGATAGCCTTGATGAAGAGCGTTGCTTTCAGGCTCTTTCCATAGTCGAGAGTGCAAACTTACCAAGTGAATGAGCGGGAAAGCAAAACCAAAAAAAAGCCTTCTGCCCTTACCCTCACTCACTATCTTGAAAGGGACTCCTAGTAGTCTGGTTAAAACACTTCAAAATATCAAAAAAAAATGCGCAAATATAGTGCAGAAAACTAATTCCTACAGTTCCCTGCTCAACCTTATCGTCATTTAGCGTGAGAACATAGCAACTGGAATCTGCTGCCGGACAGATTATGAATTACAGTGAATCGAATATCAATAACTTTGGCAAGATTGTGCCACTTTTTACACCACATGATAAACAACCAACACAAAAATAATTACAAAACAGTCCTAACAGACGTGCAGTATCTAGGGCTACACAAACAGTCCTTACAGACAGTATCTGGGCTCACACGACGTGTATTTTTAACTTCAGTAAAGTAATAGCTATAAAGTATTACAGTTTTTTAAACGTGACCAGCTTTTAATTTTTTGCTCTAAAAAAAGTACGTCTAGTTTCCCGCGTTGGCAACAGGGGTAAAATGGAAGCAAAAGATTACTATAGAGAACTGTCCTGAAAAAGTATGGTTTATCTTGGACTAAAGTAAACTTTGTTTATTTAGCCATGATCGTTTTTTAATTAAACTTAAGAAGTGCTGAAGTCAAAACGTGCATTTTCCATGCAACGTTTGAGAGCTTTCATATACCATGGATTTTGAAACACCGGCCTTAATCGTACTGCTCGAGAGGTATTTTTGAGCGTTATATTTGTGTTAACCTCACAAAGTTTCCGAAACAAGCCGAACGCACCTCGTGCAAGTTTTCCTCAGCCTCTTCAGCGGCGTTCAGTTCCTGTAGAGCGGCCATTAGTGATCGGTTGTTTTGGTGTAGAGAGTGGTACACGTGACTAAGATGACTCAGGCAGCGAGACTGTTCAATCAACCGGGCTGAGTTGTCTCTGAAAGGGGTAATTTATTATTCAATCATTCAACTAACTAACCAATCAATCAATCAATCAATCAATCAATCAATCAATCAATCAATCAATCATTCAATCAATCAATCAATCAGTCAGTCAGTCAATCAATCAATCAATCAATCATTCAATCAATCAATCAATCAATCAATCAATCAATCAGTCAATCAGTCAATCAATCAGTCGATCGATTGTTCGATCGATAGATCAATCAACTAACCAACCAACAAACAAACTAATCAATCAATCAATCAATCAAACAATCAACCAATCAACCAATTGATCGATAAATCAACTCTATTTTATAAAAAATTACAATGTCTTTCAATTGACAAACCGTTAATACTAGGGTAACGATGCAAACTGGAATTTATAAATATAGCTGACAAAATACCTCGGAGAAAGGACGGAAAGAAACAAACAAAATTAACCAACTTATGATCCCCCAGTACTCCGGGATTTGAATCTATGCAGGTCCACCTTGGAGGGAGGTGAACGCTCTAATCAATCAATGCGCCATCCCTAGTCTGAAACAGCCCAGGGTCTTTAAAAAAGTCGGCTGGAAGGAGTACTTCACCCCATAAGTAAATAAACGGATGAAGACAACTCGTTTGTACCCAGCTCCTCCAATGTAGTAACCCGGCAAGAACACGTGCAAGTAGTGACGTAATGCTTCCTTCAAAATCTTCATGTAGCACCCGAAGTCAGAATTTGGCTGCTTCTTTCCCAGAATGCGCAGCGCCGATATTAGATGAGTTAACGCTTCATGGAGACGATTCATGTGAAAGAGCGCCTACAAATCAAAACAAAAAGGTTCACTTTTACAGAACATGATAAACATGTGATCGACAGAGATTTAAATTTATTAAGTGCTCTTTACTTTTCCCATCTTATTGGCACGTACAACATTTTTACGTCTTATTAATGTTGGGTGAAAAGCATAAAACATTAAGTTTATTGAACTAAGTAACAAGCTACCTTTCCGGGAAACCCAGAGTTAAAGTCGATAGGCACCTTGAGCAAACAGCAAACGCACCAATCACGTTTTACAGTCTTCGCTGGCAATAACATCACGGCTTAACTGACAGACGACCAATATATAACATCACGAGTTGTCGACGAATCAGGACAACGATCAGAGACTCATACCATCTACTGACGATTCACAATTCCCTTTTCTCCGGATGATGACTTCCGCACAGTTTGTCAAAACGTCAGCAAATTAAAATTGTCACCACAAACAGTCCTTCTTAGGATTTTGCTTACCCGGGCAACCATAATTTACCGACTTCTAGTGATATTGTGTTAGTAGAACCCAGATTTATATCCCCGTATGTATCTAATTAGGCTAATCATTGGAAAGCGACGAAGGCAATTTTCCGTCGATTTATGGAACTTAAGATTAACCTACTGAATAGCTATTGTCTAAGCTATGCGGGATGTTCACTGTAGAACGACTGCCGTGGGAACGAGTGCGTGAAATTTCAGGAAAGCGCAATTAAAAACAAAACTAGAAATATATCACATTTATCAACTCTCCGAGAAGAACAGATCTGTCACAGGTGAGTTATGCAAAGTAAAAACCGCTAAGACTTTTATTTTGCTCTCCGTCTTTTGATCGCGATAATCATAGTAACCATGCGGCTTAAGCTTTATCCTTCACAACTGTCATCCAGTCGGTCCTTAACTCTGTGCATCTTCTGATCCCCTAATGATTCTGCCAACAAAATGCAAATTAAGGCAGCAATCATAGCTTCTTTCATTTCTCACCTGCCCAATAAGACTCTCAACTCGAGCAGTTTCCTCTGTAGTAGCCAGTGGCTGTTCATCTTGCTTGGTCTCCTCAATCATGGACTGGACTTCATGCAAATATGACAGCGCCTGCATGTTAGCAGACGTGGCCAATGCTGCCGCACCAGATTCTGTTAAATAGCGCAGTGTCTTCAACTTATTTCCCGCTGCTCGCCAATGATCCACTAGTTGAGGGAAGACTGAAGCGAGTACCTCGGCACATTGGCAGTTACTTAGGTCAATGGCTGGCTTCTGAACCTCACCAGGGTCCTCTATGTCAATGTATCCCTGGCATTCATCATCATCCTCTTCTTCTATTAAGGGAGTGGAGGAGAGTCTTACAGGGGTTTCTGGAAAATGAAACAATTTGTCAGGTTAGCCAGACAGGCCAGTAGTGGTGGTGAGGTGTCAACTGTTAGATTTGAAAAACTCATCTTACTGTAGCCTGAGGAAACAGCCGACGTTTCTCAAGGTCGCCACTTGAGCCCTCGCAAAACACCGTCTGAGTAACGAGCGTAACGAGCGCAGAAATTCCATACTGATGACGTTCACTACCCAGATCTTGGTAGTGCACGTCATCAGTATGGGATTTCTTCGCTCGTTACTCAGACGGCGTTTTGCGAGGGCTCAAGTGGCGACCTTGAAAAACGTCGGCTGCTCTCGCTGCAAAATTTAATCGCACGCGTCCGCCAAAACGTACCGCGATTGGAACAAACAACAAACTACTTTTTTGTCATCTTCTAGGTAAATTTCAGAAAACGTCATTATACGCCGATAATACATATCTACTAAAGTCTTTTAAGGACGGTGCCTCCTAATAGAGATATATGGGAAAAAGTAGAACTTAGCAAGGGTTATTGGAATCCAAAAAGAAAAACGTGGGTAGCCACGCATTTTTCAGAGAAAATTAAACAACAATAATTCTAAAAAAGCGTTAAAATACAATGAATGTATGGCAATTTCGTTCCAAATTTAAGCTCAATTATCTCTGAAAAATGCGTGGTTACCCCACTTTTCTTTTTGAATTCTGATAGCCCTTGCTAAGACCTGCTTTTTCCACATAGTCATAAGCCGCGCAAAATATTGTTGTATTAGGGGTCAAATACCTTAAGAAACCCGAATATCTCAAAATGCGCAGAACGTATGCGCAGTAACAAAAGGAGGCACCGTCCTTAAGATGAAGGTTTATATTAATTTTAGTTTCAACTGCTCTTTACTTCGCTTTAAGGTGTCACCAGTGATGGGTATCTAAAACGATGGCATCATATACCAGCCAACTAAAAAGCCATGACAAAGATGAATGTACGCCCATGTTTTCTAAATACCCGGTGTTCAATGTCATTAAAGATGTGTTCATTGTTCATCGTGGTGTAAGATAGGAAAGATGAACGTTTATTCGTTTGTCTCACGATGAAATCGCTTTGAGTTGTTGATCGCGACGTTTCGACTGCAGTACTACTAGTCTTCATCAGGCGATGAGGTCGATTGTTTACGTGTCGCGGCATCTTCCTATTTGGAAAGAAGTGAAGTTTATTGATATTGACCCTCACTGGTACACACGTAGGGTCGAAGAGGCTATCCATATAAGACTTCATCCTAATAAAATCAATAGAGATAGTGGAATCGAAATTCCTGAAGCTTGGATACCTACGATCAGAAAGCACAACAGCCGATCAACCACAAAGCAGACCTGTGAGGGAACAACATCTAATAGTCGGAACAATAATGAGGATCGAAATGCACCAATAGCAGCGAACCAACATGCTACAAATAGCGACACTTACACTCAAACGAAGAAAACCGTGAACACTGAAAATATTTCTGGAATGTTTATTGTGTTTTGACCAATCACATGCGAAACCTTGTAACCGCAGAAAACAAGTGGGTTTCTCAGTCACGGAATCGAGTTGGTTCTCCATTTGTTTTGAAAGATCTTCATCTTAACTTACAAGGATTTAAATTGTTATTTCTTTTTATCTGAGAGCCACATGCGCTACGGGAGCAAAAAATGTGTGAGTGGTCGTTGGCTTGTTGCGGCTGCATTGTAGCAACGACCGCGGACTGTCAAAAGCGGCGTTCGTTATTCTTCAACAGCCTGGTGTACCGTTGCTAAATTAGAAAATATGTCATTTTCAAAATGTGCAACTACATGTTATAAAATATGATGCAAGCCCCGCTCGAAGGCACGGATGATTCGGCCTAAATAAATCGAGTCAGCTGTGTTGTCAATGGGCGAATTTGGAGAGAGAATATTGCAGTTTTTACTTCAAGGTGAAATATTAAACTGCCGCTTGAGTTGGTTTTATTTGAAATGTCGGAAACACTGATCGTTGCGTCGGTTTGTCGAAAAAATTTATAAGGCAAAAGCGCTCAAACCTATTTTCGCTTGCGTAGTGCGTGGGGCTCTCAGATAGAAAGGAATAGCACTTCCAATTTCTGTTAAGATAAACTGGTGAAGATCAAACGTTATTGTCTTTCGAAACAACTCGATTCCGTGACTGAGAACCCATTCGTTTTCTGCGGTTACAAGGTCTCGCATGTGATTGGTCAAAACACACATTCCAGGAATATTTTCAGTGTTCACGGTTTTCTTAATTTGAGTGTAAACAATCGACCCCATCGCCTGATGAAGACTAGCAGTATTGCAGTCGAAACGTCGCGATCAACAACTCAAAGCGATTTCATCGTGAGACAAACGAATAAACGTTCATCTTGCCTACCCGGTGTTCTTTTGTTTGTTTGTTTGTTTGTTTGTTTGTTTGTTCGTTCGTTCTTTCGTAAGTTCGTTTGTTTTACACTCCAATTAATTTTTCAGAGGCTAGTTAATATGGAAAGTAGTGACTTTAAACGATCTTTTGAACAATTGGAAGACATAATTTGCACGCCGAAAACACCTAATAGCCACATCTTTCAGCTGTACCTCCTTCAAACGAAGTTGAGTTTCTCTTCAAGGAAAACCTTCTCAGCTTTTTCTTGCCAGATTCATTAAGAAACGAATCCTTCTCTGGAGCCACGCTTTTTCGGCTGAACTTAAATCTGTGGAGCCAGCTGAGCTTGCGGTCATCCACTGCTTGCCCAACAACCGCATTGCTGAAGAACCCGGATGTGTTAGCAAATGCTCCTCCAATTCCGGCTTTTTCGCATGTCGACGCTCTTTGGTTGACTACTGGAGACTGTCTTCTTTGCCTTTTCTTGAAAAAAAAAAAAGCAATATTTCACTTCAATTACACTTAGTACGAATTCTCCATACTGACCCTTTCATTCCAAATGGCCAAAGAAACAAACTTAAGGCCAATGTTCACAGAATCAACAGCATCATATGTAGTGCAGTATGCAGTAACTTTCACTTGTACCGTCACCTTTCACATCACAGTAACAAGTAACGCAAGAAAGAACGGCTCAAAGGGTTTCTTTTGAATGGATACACTCAGTGATTTTATTGGAAGAACAAAAGATCGAACCACGCCTGTAACACGACGCAAAATGTGAAAGGTGTAAGTAAGAAAGAAGTTGTTTGCTATTAAACTTTTTTTCTTTCAGTTTGAAGATAGCTCAAGTACCGTTTGAAACCGGCCCAACAAACAAGATTGTCAACAACAATCATCATCATCATCATCATCATCATCATCATCATCATCATCATCATCATCATCATCATCATCATCATCACCACCACCACCAAAAAACGCCACATACCTCCAGAACACTGTTTGTTCCTGCAATCTCAGCTGATCGTTCGTGTGCACGCGCAGAGAATGCTCCTTGACTCTGCACTTTTTCTCTCATTTCCACCGTTTTTCTTCGCTTCGCCCTCTTGGAGGAGAAGTCTGCTTGGGACCTGCCAGATGTGCCTAAATATGTTTTAATGTCATTTATGAGATTCGTTTTAACATGAATTCCACAATGTTTAATATTTTTGCTATCTGATGCACACTGTTATGTTTGCGTATCTTAAAAACTGCTAAGTTGTTAAAAGAACAGTTGTTATTCTTGACTCTATTTTTGATAACTGACGTGTCTCTTTACGTGGTCCTAAAGTGGGAGGGGGGGGGGGGCGGGGGATGACGATTAAAACAAACACTGGCCACACTAAGAAGTAATTTTCTGTGATACTATTCAGTGTTATCTTATCCAGGCTCTCAGTTACTGATCATGAGACACCAAACGTGAAAATAAAACACGTGAAAACTGATTTTGCTAGCTCCATTTTGCCGTTCTGGTATCTTGTTGCGGGAAAGCAGCATTTCTCATATACAACAATGGTTTTTGAATTTTTGCTCCTTTTTCAAGGTGTTAGAGTTAATTGTTTTGATCTTACTGCAGAACCATTCTACTGCGTGTTGGAAGACAATCTCAAATCTGGACAATGTATAGTCTGTCGTATAAAATTTTGAAATTTTGTGCATTTGACCTACCGCTTGCTCTTTTCTGTCCCTGGTTCCCCTGTGGTTCTTTGATGTCCCCTTGACTAGCTACAAATCCTCCTCCACCACAGGACTTACACTTATGAGCCTGCGATTCAAGGAACATGGCGGCTTTTTCGTGCAGTTCCTTCCTCTGATCCTCAAGCCAAAGCGAGTATGATGTCTCTTGAACGTACGTGTTCACGAATTTCAGATACAAACAATGCTTCTTTGGTCCGCTTGGGGTCATGAGCCTTGACAAGTTTATTACTTTGGTCACCTCGTCGGCATGGCAACCACAGTAAACAGATGCATGGATAGAGCTTGCCACGTTGTGGTGGTGATGGTGGTGGTGGTGTTGGGCGTGCTGTTGAGCATGCACAGGGTCGTTAAAGTCGTAGAACCCATGGTGATTGTGAGCGTTTTGGTGTTGGGCTGCTAAACTCGCGCATTCTAAAATCGATTCCTTGGCAAGGTTGTACAACACCAGATCTAAACTCCCTTGAGTTGACTTCGGGAGAATGGCCTGAAGAACATTTCTATAAAATTCAGTGCCCAAAATACTAGCGCATTTCAACGTGACCTGTTCAGAGGGCATCATGCGATCTACGCGGGCAAGGACCATGTCTTTAACAGACTCTGGGACAACGACTTTGGAAATATCAACACCTGGGGTGATGATGCAGACCTTTTTGGTGTTAAGCGGCATCGAGTTTTCTGATACTTGTACGAAATTAGCTTTGTGCAGGTTAAACTTTGGAGTTTCCTTTACTATGTCTTCTTCAGGTGCAAGGCTGCTCCTACGAGAACTCTTATTAGACTCTGTCTCTGAATCCTCAAAACTTGCTAAATTGAAATGAATGCTTTTAGCAGCACCAGTTGAGCGCCGCCTTTCCTTTAGGAGACTCGGTGCCGTTCCTTTAGACACGGAAAAACTCTTCCGCCTCGGTTCTGGACTTCTCACTCTTAAATGATCCCCTTCGCTGTAAAAAGGCGTTTTCGGACGGGACAAGTCAGAAAGTTCCTTGCGCTTTTGGAAAACCATACTGGTTGTGGAACTATCAAGCGTCATAATATCTTGAATAGATTCCTTTTTAGGAAAGGCTTGGTCCTCATCGACTATTTGAATCACATCACTGGTTAGCATGTCTTTGATCAGTTGTTCGCACCACGATGCTATTCCATGGCTCTTCCTCCGTAGGATCTCATCCAGCTCATTAGGGATGTACATAACGTCCATAAACTGACACGTCAGGTCACTCATGAACTGAGATGACAGACCGCCTACAAGATAAAATAACCGTCACCCTAGGGACTCTTTACATGGTTTATTTTATCCCCACACAAGCTTCTTCCCCTTTCAGAAGGGGAACACATTCTACATAAAAAAATGTGGCTACGGAAGAGTACTACCCCATTCCTCCGAAACTCATTGGACTTCAGATCTGCAGGTCGGTGGCTCGACGCCCAGTCGCTGCCATCTTGTTTTTTCTTTAGACAAGAAACCTTACCCTACATTGTCTCTCTACACCCAGGTGTTTAAAATGGGTACCGGCGACATACTGCTGGGGGTAGTCCAGTGATGGACTTGCATCCCATTCAGCGGGGGGGGGGGGGGGGGGGGGAGGGGGGAGTAGCAATACTCTCAGTTGCTTCATGCTAAAAAAAACCGGGATAAGCTGCTGCCGTGTGGGCCTCCTTGGCTCGTGTGCAACTTTACCTTTACCTTTTACTATTTACAAAGCAGCACGCAGTAAAGTGTATACGAGTACTGCAAAAGACGGCAGATCAATCTTTATAACAGAGTGGTTTTCAATTAAGTGTTGAGAGGGATTTGCGTTTGCTTTGGTTTTCCTTGATACTATGCTCTGTAATTGGTGAATTCAGAAATTCCCGCTATTTTCTCAACCAATCAGAAGTAAGACCCCAACCAATTGTGATTAATGATCACAAGGGTTATCTCGCACCTGACGCCAGTTACATAGATTTGCATCGAATTCTAACTGTTTTACCGAATTTTTGTGTCTGTAATGTAACTCGTGGGAGAGATAAATTTGTTTTTGGTCTTACGACATCTAATCGACACACAGCCCTAACATAACCTGAACTTACCTAACTTGATTTTTGTGGTCATTCGATGTCCAATAAGCCTGGTGGCCGCCTCACACGGGGGGTTTGATGAAGAGAAAGGCCTGAGAGCTAGCACCAAAATGGCGTGAGAATCTTTGGAAAGATCCTCTAAAAAGTCCCAAGACTCCTGATCGATAAACTGCGCATTATCGACAGTAAACAAACATGGCCGACTAACTGCGAACTGAAAAAAAAAATGACAGTAAGACAATGGGGTTAGGAGTCCATTTTAAGGATGGCCTTTCGGCAAAATGTATCCTTTGGACGATGTGCGGTCTATGTCAACACTTTTCTTTTTACATTTACATGGTTTTACGATCAAAACGATAGCTTTAACGATAAATGCAAATTTCGTACTAAACTAACGAATGAAGTCACTGTTATTTCGACAAAAAATCATGATTTCAGTGTTCACATGTAGGAGAAACATCAAAGAGGCAAAATCATGACTTATACGCACGCAAGAAAACGCGAAAGAATGTGCCAAGGACATGTAACCGCTTTACGTCCCGACTGAGTAAAAACTAAAATTCTCAAGGTAGCTCAACCCAAAATTTTTGCCCTCTTTTTATTGACGAAAGTTTTTGCACGAAGTTTTACTGGTTGACGCTGATAAGACAAGTTATGGCGAAAAAAGGTGGCACCGAGTATCCTCGTCTGAAGAGAACGTCATTTATTGGCTGCTGCACGTTTCTTCAGTCACATAACCCCTAGGTGTGAACATATTCTGAGTGGCAAGATACCTTAACACACCTACCTGGTGAACAATGTCAAACAGCAGCGTGTGAAAATGCTGAGTGATTTTATCTGAATCCAAATGAGCAAAATCAGGATTCGGAAGTATCTAAAGCAAAGAGGTGAGAATAATGAGGGTCAGTTATTATGTGGCTGCGCTGGTCAGCACTGAAAAGGAGCTTTCTGATTGGTTCCCTGAGCGGTTCGAATTTTCCTATACAGACCGCTAAGATGGACAGCTCACGATAAGATCTCACTAATTCGTGTTTTGTGTATGAAGTCTAAACCTTGTTCTTGCTTTCTTGCCTATAATTTTGGCAAAAACCTCTGCGAAAATAGCATTATGAAAATCGTTTGTTCCTTTCTTTCGCCTTTGTAGCACGCACTTACTAATCGAAATACGCTTTGCCGTTTAGAATATTTGTAATGAACCACAGTAATAAATCCTACGCTAGTTCTACGCTAATCCTACGCTATGTTATTGAACACTAGTTCAATAACATATGTATCATGTATTAACCAGCAAAATGTGTGCAAGATATAGGAGAAGAATCTTCAAGTTCCATACTTAAAACGTCAAGACAAGGGAATAGTATTTTATCCACGGAACCAAACTGTACTACCATATAATGTTGGTGAAGTTATCTGGAAGTGACGGTGCTGTCCCAGGAAAATACATTACGTTGATCAGTTTTAATGCTACCGAATTGTTCATGTGATACATTTCATCGCTTTTGTAAAAATCAACCGCGCCAATTTTCGTCCGCCTGAGTTTACACGCTGGTTACATTGACTGTTGTAGACGTTCTACTTACATGTGTACCAAGCAAATCATTCAAAAGAAACATCTTTTCACGCAACTTGAGGTCGGTAATATGCTGCAAGAGCGCATGCTCCTTTTCCGAGGCAGTCCGACATGTGTCCAACTCCAGTAAGTTTGTTATCAGAGTCTGTACCACATAATAAGGCGTGTGAGCATGCGCCATGTCGGCTTCTACGTAATCTACCCTAAGAAGAAGTGAATAGGGTATATATCATTTTGCAACGATTTTAAAAAGGCTTTTATTGTATATATTGGGCAGTAATTAAGTCGATTCGTCTCAGAACCTGTGATATGTAGGCAAAATTATGGCATCTGTACAACCGTTATTTCTGAACAACAACTGCAGCATATGTTTTCATGAGGATATGTTTTCATGCATGCTGTAATTTTCGAAGAAAGCCAGATCAGGAGGAGGATGGTCAATTTGTTATTTCTCAAGATTGGGTTTACGCTTATGATTATTACGTCTTCGCATTTTTCTAAGAAATGTCCCTTTACTATGCCCGTGGGTCAGTTCTAGACCAAATGGGTTCTTTTAAGTTACCTTCGTATGAGTCACACAACTCTAGCTCAACATTTGTCATAACATAGCTGGTAAATTTGTGTATTAAAATTCAATAGCGCGAGCGTGCCTCATAATCCTATTGTGCACGCTGATAACGTCAGCAAACAAATGCCTTGAGAAAAAAAAATTCGCTGCGAGTGAGAATTTTGCCCTCAAATACGGGGCAATCTTCATTTACACGCATGAATTCACCTGTCAGGTTTTTGACCAATCTAAGACAAGATCGTTGAAGCGTAGCGAAATTTTTTTCTGAGACGAAAAAACGTGTTGAAGCGCAACAAAGGAAATTTCTCTTTAGACAACTACAGCTTTGAAAATGTTATAAAACAATTGGTTCATACGTCAGCTGTGCTTCATCGAGATATGAAGCACTTGGGAAGTTTGGAGAGCACTCAAGAAGCTAGATCTTTCGTGCTCTACAAACGTCCCCCGTGCTTCATATCTCGATGAAGCACGCTGACGTATGAACCAACTGTTAAATGATTCAGGATGCTCAGGTGGATTAAATTGATCGTTTAGAGATTAGCGGGTATGGAACATAAGAAACAAGAACGAACAATATCATACCATACATTACGTTTATCAGTAAAACGAGACGTATGCACTTTTCAGACGAGGTCAGTTTCACTTATTTGGTTTCCTAGGCATATCGTGTGGTTATAAGTAACGTCTATCGGGCGTGATATCGAGGAAATGGTCCAAACGATATTTTTGGAGGGCTCAGTTTTGTCAAATGTACTCGCATGCACACAAGCTACAATTCGAAGTTCGACAATTGGCAGTAGCCTTCGTACTGTTGGTTTAAGACTCTAGGAGCCAACTGATCCTCAGAAAAATAAAACAAGCTCTTTTCCTTGCTAGCAGTCGCTGTCATTTTATTGTTGCTTACTTGAAGTCTTCATCCTCTGCGATGTCCATAAGAGCTTCCAAGACTCTTGTTTTGCCGATTCCTCCCTCGCCTTCAATCAGCACCACTCGTCTGTTACCACGTATACGGGAGTCATCGCACTTGATGGCGTGAAGAAGCTCCCTCATCTCGTCTATTTCTTTTTTTCGCCCTAAAAAAAACTCAAAATAATAAATATTGGTCATTTCGATCTATAATTTGGCAGGCCCTACTTGTTGAAAAAGCTGATAACTTTATCCACTGGATAACCCGTAATCTAGCAGATACAAAATGTGGGAAAATCTCCTTCCTCGTCCCTAGGCGTCGCTCCTTATTGTATGATGGTGCGCGTGGCGTTGTGGGATAGATCGTTCCCACTGGGTCACAAGCTTTGCACGAATTTTTTTTCGCCTACCGATACATATCTTTTTTTTTTTGCAACGCATCTAACATTTACGCAAGAATTATCATTAATATCATTATTACTTTATTACTTCATTTCTCAGATATGTTCTCTGGATTAAGCGGCATTTAATTAAAGTTTAAGTCATAACTTTCTTATAAAAAAGACGAGGATTGTAACACATTTATAACATTACCGTTATTGTAGAATCATGTATAATATTAACAACTAGCTTTCTTTTTGTCGTGTGTCTGTTTAGTAGTAGATCACAGAAGATGTCAAAATGTGGTATTGATGAACACTGAAAAAGTCGCATAAAATGCTGCAGGCGTCACACTTTTGACATATGTTTTGTGATCAATTACAGAAAAGATCGGGACAAGGCAAAAAGGTATCTATTTTATATATTATGCAACTAACAGAAAAGAAAATCAAACTTGCCTTGTAGCGATTGACCTGTCGAAGCTTGTTCCAGTTTAGGCATTTTCCAAGTCCCCAGTGCTACTTTTAGTTTTGGCTTATTCTTTTCTGCTTTGTTTTTACTTGTTATAAACCCTTTCATTTAAACTTCAGTTTTTTTTCAACAACTTCACTTGCGTCTCGTAATGATGGCAACGGCTTTGGAGATTTTCTCCAGTTGAGGGAATTTTAAAGTCACAACTGAAAACAGTTCGTTTTGGTATTATGTTTTCCTATATACTTGTAAACAGCTTCTGCTACTAAACGGTTTTCAAGGCCTTCCCTTTGCTGCATCCGAAATATAAATCTCACAAACGTTTTCAAAACTGAGCGCAATGTTTTACTCTAATAGATCTTAGGCAACGACCAATCACAGAAGGTGTAGCATTTTAGTATATTGTATATAAGAAAATGACGATAAGAAAAGTCCTGTATGACTTATTATTTTAAAAAGCGTTCTCATTTAAATATGGTTGAAAAATATTACAGTTATTATTTTACTTAATTTTCTATCTAAAATATATTTATATACAAGAAAGAAAGGAGATATTTTATAGTATAACTATTGATAATTTTAAATATCAGGGAAAATGTGTGGTAGTTTTGATTGAACAGAAAGCAAGATATCACCATTTTTTAATATGTTTTGTTGTATGAAAAATATCAAACAGCTGTTGTTGTAATAAAGTGTAAAGTGTTACAATATTCTTCCTTCAACTTATTTTTAGCCAATGACGTCACGTTAGTGACGTCATATGGCTACTGTCAGAGCCTAAAAATCAACGATATACGTGAGACGAAAGTGAGACGAAAGTGAGACGTCTGTCTTACGATTTGTGAGGCTGGGGGGATATTCTGTGAGACGATGGGTGGGGGTGTGCACCAGGAGACTGAAACTCTTACCTTATCAGCGGCACAAACCCATACAGCTTATACTATAGGAGTACGTCCTCCGGGCTTTGAAGTGTTTTGCATTCGCAAGTGTGGATCTACTTCGAATGCCTGTTTTGTGTACGTGAGGTCTGGCAGGATTTTATTCGCGTTGTAGTCCTGTGTTTACTTAACTGAAGTACAAATTTCCACAGCAGCAAATACAAGACGGACTTGCCAATTTGAGATGTTGTATGAACAGAACGTGGAAATAAATGTTACTTCGATCCCTAATTATAAACAGTGAAAGAGACAGTATTTAAAGCCCAAGTTAATAACGATAGTGAAAAGACTAGAGTAAAACAGCATAAACTTTTTCGGGATTATCTCTCGGTAACAGCGAATCTAAAATTTGCAGTGTCATTTTTGAGTGCGTGTTATAAAACATGAACCCATTTAAAACTAAATCGGAAATTGCGTG
Source organism: Siderastrea siderea (assembly GCA_964030785.1). Classification (NCBI taxonomy): domain Eukaryota; kingdom Metazoa; phylum Cnidaria; class Anthozoa; order Scleractinia; family Rhizangiidae; genus Siderastrea; species Siderastrea siderea. The sequence goes on from OZ034970.1 coordinate 1,888,763, forward strand.
GCTTGTTGCTAGCTATTCTTAAAACTGAAAAAACTTGAATGAAACTAGTATTAAAATCCAAGTCACAGTGGTGATCAAGGAATTAGAGGATGGATGTAGTAAAATCTTTACAAGATACTAAACGTTATTTCGGGGTTATTCACAGCTCAAAGTGTAAAGCGTATGTTGAGCAAATTTGCATAGTTGACAGCTGTAATTTCAGTCGTAGGAATGTAACGTAACACTTAAAACATCTCGAACCGACCGAAACAGTACCGAAAGATTAACAACAACAGATATGTGACAAAGCATTCTAATAGAGACCTGTTGGATCTACTGGAAAGCGAGCTGAATTTGAACATTTTCGTTCTGTTCGAAGGCAAAGCAAACGAAATTTATTCGGCTGTAGGTTGAGACTCAAAATAAACACGTGCGCTAAAAATAACTTTGTACCGTGGGAAAGTTACAAATGTAAACATACTCTGGTCGATTTGTGAAGCAAAAAGACGAAAATTATTATAGCCGACTTGATTACAGAGCAAGCAACTTCAATCAACAGGGGAAATAAATATAGTTGCAAAACTATTTCAGTCGTGTTTATAAACGCTAGTACAAACCGATTTCGAACGAAAATATTGTGGACACAAGAAACGCCGTTTGATGGCAGACTCCTGTTTTGACAATACAATGTACTAAGAACGTAAGTGGTTGACTGAAACGTCTGAAACCTTACAAATTAAACAAAGTAAAGCGAGTCGCGTGTCACGCAAATCACGCAGAGCGTCGAAACGGCACCCTTTAGAAAGATGACCGTTTATGGGCACTGAAAAGTATTGGATATTCGCCGGTAGAAGTAAGAAATTAAAAGGTTCAACTGCAACTTGCATTTATTTCTGAAGTAAAATTGTTAACTTTCCACTGATCTTTGCCTAAATTATGTATGCAATATTTTTCGACGGTGAGTTTAAGTTTAAGTTTACTTGTTTTTGTCTCTGTTCTTTGAAGAACCGTGAAATAAAGAGCTTTCTTCGGTTTCTTTACTCCGCCTAGTCACGCTGCTGAATCATTACCAGGTTTTATAGTGGATAACCACAAGATCTTTTTGGTGGTGGTGGTGGGGGGGGGGGGGGGTTGGGGCTGAGGGGTTAGGGAGGACTTACCGGAGATGTAAAGTCCCATAGGTTGTCAGGATAAATTTCACCATATTGTGAAAAAAACTGTCATTGGTTCTGCGCGCATTGCGTGCCTATGTTTCTTTACGTTGCCCTTTAATGCCATGCATGTCACTTCCGTTGCACGAATTTTTTTTTAGGCATAACCGCTTGCAGGAATTTTTTTTTAGACAAGTTTCCCTTGTAGGAATTTTTTTTGGGTAAAAGTCACCCCCCTCCCCCCCTCCCGATATTTCTAATGGTCCGTCCCTTAGACGGTACGACTTTTGCTTACGACTGTCACATGCGACTTTTGTAGCGCGCGCTGCTCGCATTAAGCAAAGATCGTATACAACTCGCCACAATGACATTTTGATTGTGGTTACGACTGTCGTAGGGTTTTAAAACATGTTTCAAAATCCTGCGACATTTTTCGTGTTGTGTGCAACTGCCGTGAAGATGTTGTACGTCTGACTTAGACGGCATGATTCGTGTTGTAGACGTGACGTGAGCAAGTCGCATACTACAGTCGTAAGGAAAAATCGTACTGTCCAAATCGGCCCTTAGACGACCATCCAATATGTCCAGCCTAAGTGGTCACTTATACAAGAGGTCAGTCCGTAAAGGGCCTAGATTTCCAGCCATTAGGCTGCATGTCAAATCCTTTCCCAAAAATGTTTTAAACCGTACGACATTACCCAGCCAAAGAATTTCAAGAATGAGTTTCGAACAGAAAAAATTAGTGCTGCTAGTGCTAAGGTGCTGCTGTGGTCACTAGAAGCGACAAATAAACCCTTTTAGGCATTATTATCCAATTTTGTCCATTTATACAGTCAGATCCAATCACGAGTCAACTGGTCGCTTACCGGAGGTTAAAACAAAAAACAAAACCAAAAAAATTCAAATGATCAGCCTAAAAAGAGAGTAATTTGATTGAGAAAAGATTGGTAGTTTTGGTAACAGGTGGTCTCACATGGAGGTCTGACTGTATTGCTAACGGCTCAATGGGGTTAATTCGCTGTGAACTGTGAAATGCCCTACAAATGAGATGAGCGTTCAATTCAAGGTATTTTAACCGACAAATGGGGGTGCTGTTTGTCGTCGACATTGAATGCTTCACCTAAAATTGAGCTGAAGAGCTGAGTCAAGGACTCCAAAATACTATTTGTCGTACTATTCGCTTCAACGGCCAAAGTCAAACACCCATATTTCAGTATCTTCTGAAAAAAACCAAGGATGGTAACGGAAGATAACTTGCGATCGAAACAAAGGGTATAGCTACGCCTTTTTGGCTACTACCAGGATTAAAATGATATTCTGTATATGTTGTGGTGAAGTAAGTGAAAGCAAGTGGAACCTTGACTCCGAATGTCTGACCTGATTTCAACGACGTATTTCAAGTTAAAACGCTTCATCTCTCCAAATAGTTCTCCAGGACAGTCAACTGGAGGTTATTCCCCAACAACAACTCCAACGTTTGTTAAAAATATTTTCTCACAGACATTACAAGGTAGACTCACCCAGAATGGGATAATCATACTCTTCCTCTTCAACCTCTCGGCTGCGGAAATAAGCAGGCTAAGTTCAATGTATCTGTACTATAACTGATTGTTGGTCATTCTTTAAAAAGGAATGCTGTTTGAAGGGAGTCAGTTCAGAGGGACTGAACCTTGTCTAACTTTTACCCAGGCCGTACTTCTCTTCGGCTTCCTATTGGTATTTCTTTGTTGTTGAAGTTCTCGTTGCTCGGTTTCTTTGTTTTTTTTACTATCAGTTCAAACATAGCTTTATTGCTGTGTCGTCCCCAGTCGTCTTCATGACGTGTGCGAGGTGTGATAGCAAGGGGTGATCGCCTTCTCGCTACCCATCACACCTCGCACTCCCATCCCGCGCGCGTCAATCAACAACAACAACAACAACAACAACAACTGGTTACATCACAAATTTGTGGTTCCACCCGCAAATTAACTTGGGCTATTCGAGGCGGGTTAAAACTATAATACCAAAAATAACAAAGAACAAAATTAACTATTACTATACATATTATGTGTAACAAAACTACCTAACACTCCGTTGAGGAAGAAGAGAAATAAACTAAATTAAATTAAGAAGATTTAAATAGCTTTAAATCATGAAGACGACTGGAACGAGTCAGGCCTGTCTTTTATTGCTGGTGTTGCTGTTTGTTTGTTTTCGGCTTAATTACAGCTCCGTTTGTCTGTGATTAAATCTTTTAATTTGGACAGCCCACTGGCATTTTAAACGAAGACACGTCCAGAGGACAACTTGGCAATATCGAATTTAAATACCCTAATAAAGACATTTACAGCCTATCGCCAATTGAAGATTTTAAGCTCACGTGAACTGCTATTTGCCAGGGTTTTCCGCTACTGCCGGCCATATTTAATATCATGGAGGCCCTGGGAAAGAGTTTTTTGAAATCAGTAGGAAAGCGTAGTTGGTTTTCTATTGGTAACAACCGTTGGGAACACGGATAAAACAGTTGAAGATATTTTGTGATAGGTTTACAGTATCAGCAGTTTCCACCAAACCCGGTGGAAAAGGTTTTCTATTACCGGGTACAACGTACTCAATTGAACCCAAACCGGTCGACGTTTGAAAGATTGGCCCCAGTGTATAATTTAACATGACAACGCCACTTTGCCACGCGTTAAACATTACGATTGGACCAACCGCTTCAACACGTGAGACATGTATTACGCCAACGGCAATGTATTCTGAACTGCTCAAGATGGCTGGTGTGTTTTGAATAAGTTAATTATACTTAGTGGTTCGGCCACTGATGACTTACTTCCGTGTTTGACTATCAGCCCATTACACCTAATGGTACACGACATATTTGTCAGCCTAATTCCTTCAACCACGACACACATAACGGCACTCACTCGTGGTGTTTGTTGTATTCCCTCACTGTTCCTGGTTCAGCGATACCCTTTAGCTTTACAAACGGCAAGATGACGAAATCTTCCTTCTTTAACTTGGATTTTCCTGACCTGTAGGTATCGTCATCACAAGACAGGACCCCAGGGTAGTTCACCATTAGTCTGGCTGCCATGTTTACTTTCCTGCCGATAACTGTTCAAATGCAGGGGACAAAAACTTTGTCTTAAATCAAGTAGCACCCTTAAGTGCTATTTTACGACTAAAAATGGTAAAAGCCTGTATTAATTTATTGCCACAAAACATAATAGACATTTGAAAACAAGAGAAAATGGCAGAAAGCATGAACCGAAGGCAACGCCTTGTACAGTTCTTGAACGTTCTTAATTGCCTAAAATGTCTTCTGACATTATATACATAACACATGATTTTGCTTCTACGTATTTTTTTATTTTAAGACTATTTTAAGACTAAAAGTATACTGATCAAAACCAGCCAATCAATGATTTCAGTCTTTAAATGGCCAAATTAACACCACGATTAATTGGCCGATAAGATCAATAACCAGAGACAAAAATACCATCCACTAATAATACACTATCTACGTGACTCTTATGACGTCCGCCTGGGTGATTCAAACGTCAGTCAGTGTCACCAGCAACAGTCCTAAACTCAGGACTACACTCACTCGGATGATTGTACTACCCTTTAAGCCTTGTCATCATTATACAAATCCCCCTTACTGACCTTCATACATTTAATTGATTACTAATTGGGAGAACTCGTTCAAACATCTAGGGAATTCATCACTGGTGATCATTTCCTAAATTCTCAGAAAATTTATGCTGCAGGGTAACTATTGGGATTTTTTAATTTAGGGACTAGACGGACACTGAGATCCTTGAGTTCGAACCCAGCATACACTAAGATACTAGTTTTAGTTAAACATATTTTTAAGTCTTAAATATTACTCAGAAACACTAAAAGCTAGTGAAGACAGTCAGGAGAACCAAAGGTTTTTATTTCATACCTGTATACTCGTGTCTGTCCCTGTGTCCTACAACACCACAGAACGCACGACCAGTAGTCACACCGATAGATTCGTTACTAAAACATAAAATGCAATATTCATCAATAACCATTTACCAAACTAGTGCTGAGGGATACCACCTAGGTATTGGCGCTCCTGGTTGCCTAGGGTCAATTATTTAGACGACGTCTAACATAGACCGTGGTTTAAGGCCGATGGCAATAAACGAACCCCTACATCTGCTTACAAGTGGGTTATTTGAAGGAGGCAAATGTTCTTGTGCTAAATGTCTGCTTGACATTTATACAGTAAAGAAAGTTTCCATATCCGGGTTGGCCAGATTAAAATCAATTTAGACCACAGTTTTGTAAAACCACGTCTAAACTTTGTTTAAATAACGTGGCCATAATTTCTGTGGTAAGCTGGTTTCATGTGAACATTCCTTTAAGACGCAATCTGATCGGCAATCCAAGGGGCCGACAGGAATAATATCTTTCACAGTTTTCGCACTATATATCGTAACTAGTACTAAATATCTACAACACCACCTCGCCTTAAGGTGTTTCGATACAGTTTTTTTGGGACCATACCTAACTTTTTGAATCGGCTCTTAGACAGTTTTCTCCTCGTCAGATCAACGTGAAATTTGCAATACTTGTTGGTTTTGGATTGAACTTTGGTGTGGTTTACATTTTGTAAAAATCGATATTTCCATGACAACGATAAACAAAAATCCTCGAAAACAGTAAAATTAAAATTTTGCACGATCCAGATTTCGCTTTGAAAAGCAAATACCAGCATCATAAACTGTGGTGTATGGCAAACAAAATATACAAGAACAAAAAAATTCTGTGTGTTTGTTTTGAAGTAAATCGCAAAAACATTTTCAACCTTAGTAAATACTGTTAAAATGTGTCTTTTAATTAATGTTTTACGCCTAGAAAGTTTTGTTGAAACTGGTGTTCGCGATCTCGAGAACGACTTGTTTTTCTAAGATTATTCGCGTAATAATTTTGTGGTAAATTTTTAATTTGAGCGCTTTTGCGGAAATCTTAAGAACGGCTCGATAGATTTTTTTAAAACATTAAACATGCGTGCTTGACGATGTGACCAATTTTAGTTTTGAGTCTTATTAACATTGATTCACTGGAACACTTTTAGATTTAACGTTAAAGAGGATGTATGAACCGACGGAAAGGCTTGCGTTACATATAAACAGTTGGCAAGTAAATGCTAATATATTCAAAGTAATGCGCAATACATTCTTCCGTGATTTTTACTTTTCGTTGTAATCTGCAGTGCAACAAAGAACAAAGAAACCAGATAAAAATCACAGGGCAATGAATATAACGCATTACTTTGAATATATTAGCATCTACTTGCCAACTGTGAATTTGTAACGCAACCTTCTCCGTCGGTTCATACATCCTCTTTAACGTTAAATCTAAAAGTGTTCCAGTGAATCAATGTTAATAAGACTCAAAACTAAAATTGGTCACTTCGTCAAGCACGCATGTTTAATGTTTTAAAAGAATCTATCGAGCTGTTCTTAAGATTTTCGCAAAAGAGCTCAAATTAAAAAATTACCACAAAATTATTACGCGAATAATCTTAGAAAAACAAGTCGTTCTCGAGATCGCGAACACCAGTTTCAACAAAACCTTCTAGTCGTAAAATAGTAAGTAAAAGACACATTTTAACAGTATTTACTAGCCATTTCATCAAAGCGTTGATTATTTTTCGGTGCATTTACTATTACTAGGCAAAAACTAAGGTTGAAAATGTTTTTGCGATTTACTTCAAAACAAACATACAGAATTCTTTTGTTCTTGTATAGTTTGTTTGCCATACGCCACAGTTTAAGATGCTGGTATTTGCTTTTCAAAGCGAAATCTGGATCGTGCAAAATTTCAATTTTACTGTTTTCGAGGATTTTTGTTTATCGTTGTCATGGAAATATCGATTTTTACAAAATGTAAACCACGCCAAAGTTCAATCCAAAACCAACAAGTATTGCAAATTTCACGTTGATCTGACAAGGAGAAGACTGTCTAAGAGCCGATTCAAAAAGTTAGGTATGGTCCCAAAAAAACTGTATCGAAACACCTTACCAAGTATTAACAAGCGATGCTATTATTAAAAACATGAATATATGAAATTCATATATTTGAACTGCGGAATGAAGAAATAAATGTAAAGAAGATCCTCGCAGTTATTAACGCAACTTATGCAGTTGCGAAAAGAAAGCCTGAAAAAATCAGATGCTATTATTATCGGTCATGCTGGTGAGTCCACAAGCATGACATAGTCGCAAATCGCTGCATGAGATTTTGTTTTTTGTTGTTTTCTTTTCTGTGGCTTTGCCTTTAGTTGTTGTTGTTGTTTCACCTTTGTTTCTATCTTGCTTTGTAAAATCGTGCATGGCAGAAACGTTGCAACCGACGTAGTTTGGTGGCTGTAAACTTAGAAGGAGTGAAGCAAGATAATCACGCGTTACTCACGTGATTTCCATGATCTGGTGCAGAGCGTCCAGGATCCTGTGTCCTGCCTTCAGCGCACGCGCAGGATCATCTTCGTGCTTATCCCCTGGTAAACCAAATATCACTATGAACGTGCAGCCCTGTTGGAAAATACGGTGACAATATAGCTCCATCAGAATCTGCCTTACAATGTAACTGATGAGAATGATTTCGAGATTAAACCACTGAGTACTCTTCTCTTTTTTTCTTTCTTTTTTTTCCCCACGTCCTCAAAACAGAGCTCCAGTGTAGAAAACAGCTCTGGATTGGACAATTGCTCCGGAGTGGTCGACAAGTGGTCGAAAATGAACAACAAAAATCGTCAACTATGAGAAATTATTTCTCAAGGCCTTTTAGCCTAAAGATATTTTGTTACCTTATCAAAAGAGAAGACTTTGTTCAGATTCCCTGCAAGTGATAATACATAAAAACGTTTAAGAAATTGGGTATCAAGTAGCCCGACAATTTTCCATATTGGAAAAAAGAAGTTAAGGAGAATTAAAACGTTTAATTTGTACCTCTAAGTCTCCTCGAACATTCGTAAATAACCTCGAAAGCCTTCTGTAGGGCCCATGAATGAGAGTTTCCTTTTAAGGGTAGCACCATATTTATGAACAGCACAGAGACCTGGCGCATTTCTGATAACCATTCTAGGTCCTGGCCATGATCGATCTACATTATAGTAAAACAAAAATTAAATCCAACAGTGTGAAAAGAATAATGGGCTTAGATCAGCGAGTTATAGGTACCTAGTTAAAATCACAAAAAAACGCAATTGCTCTGATCCAAAGTTACCTCAATTCAGTGGCGTCAACTTTGAAATCAGTTTCTCCTTGGAGATTTCCATAATATGTTTATCAGTTCTTTTAGTTTTCATTCAAATAAGAATGTAAAAACCTCGATCGACTGAAGGTTAGTCCTGGTTATGAATAATATAGATGCGCTGCGAACAACCGGGCACTATCGAACAGCTGAACGATTGACGCAAAAACGGAATCTTTCAAACGCCAGTCGCAGATCGGGTGCAATACCTTTGAGAGGACAGGTTTGGGGACGTAAGCACGAAGATCAGCAATATCATGGTCATTGAGTTTGCTGTAAATATCAGTGCGATGATCTGAGGACAAAGCAGATAAAAGCTTTCTAATAAAACAGGCCAATATGAGACGTTTTGTGCCTACGTAAATTCATTATTAATACTTTATTTTACCCATATGTAGCTCAACAGAGAAGATTCAAGGCTTCAAAAATATTTGGCATGGGTCACTAAATACTTGCAATTGTGGTTGGCGATTAGGAAGAGAACAAGTTGAATGCTAAAGTTATAAAAAGGTCTCGAACGAAAAAACAGTTGAAAGGGTGCGAGCGAAGTGTAATTTCCACCCAAAGTGCAACTTTCTAGGGCCCACGTATTTCATATTCCTGCTCGAATTTTCCAGAATGGAAGTAAGGTTTGCTCACGTCCAGTTTGCATTTCACGTACCCGGATCGTGAAAACTTTCGCTTTTCAGCAGCTCTCCTGTGGTGTTACAAATGCGCTCCTTCTGTTCGGGCTGACTTTTCTTGCTATATAGTCTGGGAAGCTTTAGTTGTGGATGATAGCGTGAAAGCAAAGTCCCCACATGAGGTGCAAATATTCTCTTGGCCACTGATGGCGTCGATAGTAGCACAGCATTGGTTGATAACAAGCCAGACATGAGACCCAAGTGTACCCCTGTTGGGTCTACTGTGGTTAATGTGGAAGACTCTTCTTCTACTCTGGCTCCGGCGACCTAAAGACGCCGACCCAACAGAAAAATGTAGGTATCCTTTGGCTCATTTTGAAATTGAGATTGTGGGGAGCGCAGCGAACAAAAAAATGCAGACGAAAAAAAAAACAGAGAAAACTGGGAAAAGAGAACTAAGGAACATCTCGTTCTCATTCGAGCGCCACCTTTTTCTTCGCATCTTTTCAATATAAGGGATTGGAGTTCGACTGATAATGTCACCAAACTTTTTTCTTTTGTCTTGGAATCGTAGCAATCTCAGCAGCAATCTCAGAACTCGACCTTGTCTTTGAAAACGACTCCATCTTATATGGGGGAAAATTATATATCGGGAGCGGGGATGGCGCAGTGGTTAGAGCGCTTGCCTCCCACCAATAACGTTAACTTGGATTTACCATTAACATTACCATTACCATTACCATTAAGGGCATGGTTTTTAAATCCAGTAAGTATGCTTAAACTGGATTTACCATTACCATTACCATCACCATTACCATTACCATTAAGCGCATGGTTTTTAAATCCAGTAAGTATGCTTAAATTTTTTGTCGCGTATTTTTTTCTGTTTCTTTTGGCGAGGTGACTAGGGGTTTTATTCGAAAAGTGCGAGGAATCGATATCGCAACCTTAGCTACTTCGCCCGTTATTGAAGGGCACTCTAAAGTGTTTGTAACAGATTTTTTTTGTTTGCCTGTTCGAATCTAAACGGCATCCTGAGCTGATATGCACATCAAAAATTGTTCTTCGATTTCGATTTTCTTTCCCCACGCTTTTGCCGTTTAAAAACGTAAAATTCTACTCCCGGTTGTGTCAAAAATCGCTCAAAGGGAGACCTGGGATAGTCAGGTTATGACGTCATTCCAGGATTGAAGGATGCCAAAACGATTCGCTCAGGCAGATAAAAAAAATTGTCATATACACTTAAAAGTATAGAACGTAATCTGATCTGTTTCCAATATTCCTATTTGTGCGTTTTACTCGTTTTACACCGTGCTAGCTTACCCTGTGATGCACCCCGTCATCCATGACTTCAAACAAGAACAGAGATTGATCACAGTTCAAAAAAGCCAGGCGCGACAAAATTATCGATCCAGGCTCCGCCCACTTCTCGGCCGCGTTCACGTCATCAACTGCTGACCCTGATAGATCAAAGTGCTTGCTCTCTGCAGTTCCGACATGCGTGACTTGCATTTTGCCAACCGACAAAGCGATCTTGACTCCCAGGAGAACTCCTACATCTGTCATGTAGTTGTCGCATTCTTCTTGAATGGCGATGCTACAAATGATGGCTTTGTTGATCAGAAGAGTCATGTCTATTTCACCATCGTCAGACTTCCATAATGCAAGGAGGGCGTCGCCTTTAATAATAATAATAATAAATAATAATAATAATTAATCTTTAAAGAGGATACTCCCATCACGTTGAGTGGTTTTCAGGGAGGTCCTCTATAACAAAAGAATAAAATAAAACTAAACATTATAATAGATACAAGCTAAAACTAAAAATATAAAAAGTACAATATGGTAAAAATAGATCAAAGGTCCTTAAAATATATATACATATTTTGCTAAAACTATTTAATCATATAATTTGATTTGATAAAAAGATGTTCAAGAGCCTTTTAAATGTATTGCATGGCATGGGCCTCCTCAAGTCCATGGGAAGAGCCATCCAGTCGTTAAAGGCTTGGAATGAGGTGACGCGTCTACCCCAATCAGACTTAACTTTAGGTAATCTGGGCAGATAGCCATTCCTGGTATTATAGCCGTGAGAAGAGTTGAGTGGCGATTGAAAGTTGTCAAAATGTTCAGGGATATTTCCCTTAATAGCATTTTGAACTAATTCACAACGATGCCCACGTCGACGACATTCCAGTGGCAACCACTTTAGAGTTTTTATAGCTTCTTTGGAAGAAACTTTCTTCCTTAAAACCTTTTTGGCAAACTTATTTTGAAAGCCCTGTAATTGGTCCATCTCAGATTTCAACCCAGGCTGGTCCCCCCAGACTATATCTGCGTAGTCTAAATATGGCAGGACCAAACCATTGTAATATGCCAGGCGAGACTTTTGATCGAGCATATGTAAGATACGATTAAAAACACTAATTCGATGTCCCAATTTCTTAACTAAGTTCCTTATATGGGGTTTCCAGCTCCATTTTTCATCGGTTGTCACTCCCAGATATTTAAAAGATTTCACGCGATCAATAACCACACTGTCAGATATAAATTCAAAATTCTCAAAAGACAACGAAAAATAAGCCCTGGTAAGATGAACGAATGAGATCATTTTCCGTGCAAACCTGCAGTCTCGCAAGCCACTTAATAGATACTATACTTTATTATATAGACAAGGGTGTTTTAGTGGAAAATAGACCACTCGTAAAGTTCATACGAAACTACATCCGGGACTCGAGTGGCGTATTTTCCATATCCTCCTAGTGAGGATATCGATGATGTCATTTCCCACTCTTACACCGTTGTTTGTGCAAAAATACTCTTGTATATATAATAAAAAGAAAATTACACGGTGGCTTGAACATATGAATTTATTTTCTCTTGGTAAGAAACAATGTTTTACTCACTCGCTTCAATCCTTCGTGAAAATTTGTTTTTACCACTCGAAAATAAAATGCATATCTTCGCGCCGCCGCGTAATGTCCTCTATGTATAAATTTTGGTTCTCAGTCCTCTTGAGAATAACTGAACGTTATTAAGCGTGTCATGACCATTATTAACATTAAAATGTCCACCAGAAACGTTAAGGTATCAATTAAAAGGTCATCATACCGGCAAATTTCAAAACATCTCCTCCATGCTTCAAGATATCTGAAAAGAAACGTGCTGTTAAAAGGCTTGTAAAGTTACATGAAGTTTCCATCGTCTCTATGGGTCACCACACATGAGAATCCTCCGAGAGAGACTAAGGGCCTAGCTGGAGACTAGACAAGTCACTAATAAGCATTCTGTAACTTTTACCGCTCAATCCATGTCAATTCAGCTACAGTTCAAATCCTCCGAGAGAGACGGAGGGCCTAGCTGGAGTCTACACAAGTCAGTAATAGGTATTCTGTAACTTTTACCGCTCAAATCATGCCAATTCAGCTAAAGTTCATGCCGGGTTTTTGAAGAACACCTATTTCTTTAATAGCTCTTTCTTTAGTCCATTTAAGGACGTTTGCGCTAATTGTTTATGCACATCCTTACCGTGTGTGCAATTTACGAGGCAACGTCACGCTGTGAAGAAATGTTTAGCAAAACCGTGCTTTGTTCTGTTATAAAGCACGCAAGGAAATGACGAGAGTACGGAAGAAGTATAGGTTGAGCAAGAGCCGCCGCCGGAGTGCTACTCCCAACTTCTTGACTGCTATTGGCACTTCCTTGAGTACTTTATAACACAAAATAGCACGGTTTAGGCTTTTTAGTTTGTTTTATAATATAGTTTTACCTACATTTACGTAGAAATTGGCTTCAATTTGCAAGAAAGCAAGTTTTATTCATAACTTGCAAGCGCGCGCAAGAAAAGTTTTATTCAGCTTGCAAGCGCGCGCAGTCGTGCCTGCGTAAACACAGTGTTTTGGTTTGAATGTTGTTTCTAAAAAGTGCCTGAATTCCTTCAATGAAAAGATACACCACTTGAAGTCTTCTCTTTAATTTCTGGTAAAGCTGTAATTTTGAATCCAGAAATTTTTCTTTTGGTTTGCGATCTGTCGCGATCTAAAAACTGCACGCGCACAAAAAATAGCGTCAATTCGCGTGCATTATACTCTCATTTTCAATCAAAACATACATCAGCTATTTTACAATTAACAAACACAGGAGGGCTGGGTATTGTAAGATCTATGTACGGATTTAACTCTTTATTACACGGTGACCCTGGTTTTCTCTCGATAGTTTACTCCTTTACTGATTATCTCATTTTTATCAAAAACGAAAACAATCTGAACGTGAGAAGTTTTAGTTATTTCGCTTTTTCGATCACATGCAATCGAATTTTTCTATAAATGCGGGCCTGCATGCTCTACAAGTATCTTTCTGTGAGGCTAATTCCACGTAAAGGAATGAGATCAGCTGCAAACATTTACGCAGTAGGCCTATTTGCTTTGAAATCAACGCATTGACGTTATCTATACGGTTAAATTACTTACCTTCCACAATTTTTCCCAGGTAAGTGTTTAGTGTGGTTGTGAGTTTATCCGTGCCACATGATTCCTCTGATGCTTTTAATGCATACGTCTCACAGAGAGAGGTAAATCCTGCAAACAGTTAACACATCTTTCGCTATCCAGTTGTATTACTGGTGATAGAATTGCATAAAACAAAGATGTGTGTTTGTTGGAATATAACCGGTTATCCGATCCTTTCTTACTTCGCGGCTTATGAGAGGGTTCCATTAGTGTCTCAAGTCCTCTTGTAATCTCACCGGCTCAAGGTGTTTTTTCGCCCGTTTGCCGCCTTCTAGACGTTTTTCGCTTTGTAGCATTATTGCGCGCATCATGTTTCACTGTATTGAATCGCTCCACTCACCTGAAATGTCAGCAAACATGCACACACCTACCACGCGGTTGACACGTGGCATTGACTTCTTATGGTCACAGTTAATCACTATATCCGGGACATGCGTCAGCAGTTGACGTAATGCACTGTAGTCTTCAGGCTCCTGGTTACCGAACTGAGCTGAATTACTGCTCGGCTGTTCGCTCAGCTCATCTAAGAGATTATTCATTTATGTTACAAGAAGCAAGAAGCTTTGCTATCTCGAATCTCAGCTCCCTCAAAAAAAAAACAACTTTCTTTGGGTTTAATTTGCGTACAACAGGAACTCGCCAACGTTACGTTCCTGCACATGACATAATGGTACGCATGATACATTTTCTTCAGCTACAAAGTGACGTTTCAAATGCCTAAAACAATTGGTAAGAAAGGTGGTAAAGTCGCACACGAGCCAAGGAGGCCCACACGGCAGGAGCTTATCCCGGTTTCTGCAGCGTGAAGCAACTGAGAGTATTGCTACCCCCCCCCCCCCCGGATGACAGGATGTTAGTCCATTGCAGGTTTACCCCCAGCAGTATGTCGTCGGTACCCATTTTATACACCTGGGTGGAGAGAGACAATGTGGGGTAAAGTTTCTTGTCTAAGGAAACAACACAATGGCAGGGACTGGGCATCGAACCACCGACCTTCAGATCTGAAGTCCAATGCGCTAACCACCACACCACCGCGCCTCCAGTTTCAGACGTTTTTTGGTTCGTTTCGAACAATTTTTCTGACAAATGAAACTACCTGAACTGGATTTTGGATTTTTGAAAATAATGCATTTTCCCCATAAGGTGTACGTACCGTTAATGTGTTTCGTCAACTGAAAGGAAAACCACATCGATGCGCTTGCCTTTGCAGACTTTAAACAACGATAGGAGCTTCTTAGTTTAAAAACCGTTTATCATGATCCCCTGTTTCTTATTTTTAGCCGATAAAATAGTAGTTTCCATTAATCATTTTTCAGCAGAAACAAAGTGACAGCGCTTTTCACAAATAAGCTACGGCTGCGCATGTTTAATTCCGTCGGTTACTTGTCGTTTGACCGAAGGTTGTGAACGAATCTATAATTTTCCTCGATCAGTCAGCTAGTAGCTTGACCAAATCGTTTATTTCGATGCCAAGAAACTATCGAACTTGCTGCTATTAATAAGCGCAAATCTAAACTTGCGATTTAAAAATTAAAACAGGGTTTATGAGTTATCCGTTACCAGCAGTTTTTAAAAGCCTTGCTCAAAACACGAAAACAAGTTCTAAAAGATTTAAAAGCTTCCTAACCAGTAACATGTTAAGACGGTCTCACCTGAACTCCTTTCTGGAAGATCTTCTTCGACGTTGCTGCTCATATTTAAGAATGTTTTAGGTGCCTTTTTAGCGCTTAGGGCTGAGCACCCGAAGCTCAAGTTTAGGCAGTTTTGTTTGTTTGACGCTTGATTAGGTCAAAAACCGTTACTGATGACGCGTACGAAAGATTGTAGGCACACGCATAATATTAGCAATTGCGCGTGCAAATTCGTGCATCCTCTTCAGTTCTCTTCAACTTGAAATTTCCACAATTTTTGACCATTTTAGTTCCGTTCATCATTCCATGTAAAATATTTCCCCCCTATGGCGGGACTGCTTAGTGGAATAAATAACCATGATACATTCAGGATACCGTGAGTAAAGTTCGTTTTATTTTTATTTATTTTTCAATTGAAATCAACATCTATACAGCAAACCCCTGATTTAGCAGTTCTGCTGAGCTGGTTGAAACAGAGGCCTAACTAGGTTAACAGAAGATGGATGAATAAAGAAAAATAGATAAAATAGAATATATAATAAGCACTACATGGAAAAGACAGTCACACTAAGAACAAATTAATTAAAGAGACACGAAAACGGTACACAAATCGCGAGAAAATTAAAACTGTACACATATCGCCTCCCATATTGCATAGGAGGCACTCCCTGCCCTTAACTATGAAACAATCTATGGAACAAACGCTTGTTAAACTAAAGTCACCCGCTGACCTGCTACACCGCGAACACTGGTGAACTTAATTTGAAAGAATCGAGTTCTCAATTAGGTTCAACTTGCACCAATTGCAACAAAAAAATTTTTTTTGTCTCTGATGTTGCCATTACCAGACCTTTTTGTCTTTTATAAAAGCCCATTTAGTCAAGTTAATACTTGTCACTTTTTTCCTCACCACTGCGCAATAAGCCGCCTCGTTTGAGTTCTCCTTAACACCGAAGGAACGTAAAAGTGATGATGATGATGATGATGATGATGATGATGATGATGATGTAAGGTGCCACCAAAATAGGAGCTTTGCTCCAAGGGTTGAAATTAACAGATTCATCTTGCTACGTAACAACTGGACTTGCCCCCTGTAGTCCAGTTCAATACCGTAAAATCCCGTTTGTAAGGGACGGGCCATTACAGAAGTTGTTGGGGGAGGGGGGGGGGGGTACAATTCATGCACAGCGCGTAGCCCAGAGAAAAAGCTCTTGTATACGGAAATAAAAATATTCATGCAAGGAAAAAGTTAACGAGAAAAAAAAATTCGTGCTGCTCGAAAATCCTCCCCCCCCCCGCCCCACCCCCCTCCAAATAACTTTTCTAATGGTCCGTTCCTAAACCCACCCGGTCCCGATAGGTCCACCGGTTTGGTTATTACAAATTATCGTTTGGATTTCTGAATCTGCCTAAGCAGTGCGTCGGGGATGGTGGTGGGGATGCATTGTTCTAAGGCTTTGTGTTGTCTTTTTATCTGCACATTTGACTACTATACATGTGCTTATTTTCCCGTAGTCTTCACCAACAATGACAACGAATTAGATCAATCGATGAGTTTTCGGAGTGTTTTTTCAATGAACGTGAAGCTTAGCACGTCGCCTCGCGACCCCTGACAAAAATAATCCAAAGTATATGCTCCCGCATCTCGTGCCGCTGGCCACCAGCAGCCATTTTGTATCTGTCCATACAAAAGGCGCAGAGGAGCTCAATTTATTCTCTTTGGAGTATGGCGTACAGGCTCGGTACGGTGTTACGAACATTCAGCAGAAATCCTCGGGTATTTCTTCATCGACAGAAACTTTATTGCAGCTCTGTGATATTGTCGCGAGCAATGGTATGTACACATATATTTCACTTTTTGAAATCGTGAACGCGCGAAACTCGTCTAATTTTTCTCCGATCTTTGACAAATTATGCATGCGTTTAGCTTTGTCTCGCCATGCAACATTATTTTAGCAATATGTTGAGTTTACATTGTTTTGCTAGATTAGCGTTGTCTTCGTTTGGTGTTGTTCATTTGAAGACTGCATGCTGTCAGCCACAATTCTTTTTGGCGACGATATGACTTCAAATGTCCTTGATAATTGTTGTCTATTTCAGACTTCTCGTCGTCTAGCGGTGGTCGAAAGTAATGAGGTTAACTCGCCCCACTCTCCTTACCACAATCTTGAGCCAACACTGCAGTAAACCTCCAAGAAATGGGAAAATCTGCAGATGTTCCGCCTCCCCTGACTCAAGATATGAATTCTGAATAAATTTCTTCCCCTCCTCCTCCCCTCCCCCAGTGCAGTAAGGTACCCTCTCTCTACACGAATGTATTGAGAATTGTGGCATTACCTTTGGGCATTGACATATATGTACTGTCCTGAATTAATTTTGAAAAAAAGAAAAAATGCAAAATAAAATTTCATTTAAGGGATAGATTCTTAACTATACAGACCTGGTATTGTTCCTCAGGGATTTTTGTGGATGGTATTTTGTCATATGCCGTTTTGCAGCATTTTGTGCCGCTAGGTTGGTGAAATGTATGAGGATGAGCATCTGAATTCCAAAACTTGACATTGCGTGTGCGTAGCTAGTGCCAGTTCCCAACTGCGCATTAGAGAGAAAAATTGCTAAAACTTGGAAGAAACTAGGTGAAGTTCCGATTTTTTTCGCAAAGGGGAGATAATCCAGCCTACAGCACAAAATGTATAAACATACATTCTTATGATGTCATAACTTTTATAATAGTGCGAATTTCTAGAAATTGATGCCTCAAATTTTGCATTGTGATAATCGTTAAATATTGGCAATGTTTTCAACATATAGCCAAAACTGTATGCTCTTTGAGTTTTAGCATTTTTTTCAGGTCATGTGACTTGCCAATTATGGTTGTGACTTGAAAATCTTGAAAACCTTTCCCATGGAACAAATGTGGCCAGGCAGCTTATCCATGGAAGATAGAGTTTCCAAGATATAATGGTCAGGAACTTTCTCATAGCAACAATATGCCAAGCCTAGGTGGTTGCTTTTGGTGATTATTTAGCAGAATTGATTATTTAGCAGAATTGATCACTAATGACAGGTTAAAACACGCTGGGGATCTAAATTTGAAGTCATCCAGCTGAAATCCCAGCTGTGGTTGGACGATATTTGCAACCTTGCTAAGGGAAATGAACAATCAAACTGAGATAGATCCTTGCTTCAAAATTATTTTCTCTGCCAACAGGCTACACGTAAAGAGACAGATAGCTTTGGAGAGATAGAAGTTCCAGCTGAGAAGTATTATGGTGCCCAAACAGCACGATCAAAATTGAATTTCCCAATTGGTGATGAGACTGAGTGTATGCCAGTAAGAGAACTAGTACAGTAAAGGGTCATTGTAGAAAGTAAAATTTAATCCCTAGTATGGAACTTTAATGATAATGAGTTGCTGCACACTTCCACTGTAATTATAATATACGCTTCTGATGCTGATTGTGCCAACCTGTGCCATGATCCTTTATGTGCTCTTTTAAGTTTGTCTGCCATTGTTGTCTGAGCAATAAAAGTGCGGACTATTCTCCAGTTTATTCTGCGACTATTGCAGCATAAGGTATATTTCTGGGAGAAATCCTGTTAGATTTTGTAGGATCCTCTGAACATTCTGCAGGATCCTATCCAGGTCTAACTTTTATAACCACAATTATTAAGATCCTACATAGGATTTTTACCAGGGAACTGTTACTATTTCCTAGAAAAATTCTCAAAACGTCACCCTCTTTAAATGAAGTCTATCATCATCATCACCATTTTGAAACATTCCTACTATACCACAAAACCTCACTTTTAATAACCAGGGCCTTAAAATTGGCAGTCCTAGTGATTTTACCTTGCATGTTCCACTTTTGGGTGTAGAATATGAAGATGTAGGGGTATTTAAATGTTGGACTGGTTGTCATTTTGCAGGCTCCTGTGATCCGTGCATTTGGTATTCTAAAGAAAGCTGCTGCAGAAGTCAACAAGGAGTTTGGGTTGGACGAAAATATTGCCAATAACATCATGAAAGCAGCAGATGAAGTAAGTGCAATATTGAAGAATTAAGACAGTATTATTTAATAATTTTAGTAAGACACTTTAAATAGGTTAAGTCTGTATGAGCCTATTGATATTGCCTAGTATGTACATGTATGGTTTGACTTGTCCCTGATGCTTTTTAATTTTTGTTTTACCCGAGTACCCCCTCCCCATCCCCATACCCTTATAGATATTGACACCCGTGTTACTTTTTTTTTCATCAATTTTGTTCTTTTTCTTTAGGTGATCTCTGGTAAGTTGAAAAACCATTTCCCCCTTGTGGTATGGCAAACAGGCTCTGGCACGCAGTCCAACATGAACGTGAATGAGGTGATCAGTAACCGTGCTATTGAGTTGATGGGCGGTGAGATGGGATCAAAGAAACCTGTACACCCTAATGATCATGTCAACAAAAGTCAGGTTGGCAAATTATTGCAATCTATTGATAATTAATAGAATAATTTGAAGCATTGTGTTAATCATTGAGCAGTGCTTTCAGCTCCTACATGTATGAAATCCCCTGAGCAACCACTGTTTAACTGAGTTTGTGTAACAGGGTAAAAGTGAGAGAATGATGGCATACATGTATCATATACAGGTACAGTGACCTAGCTAGTTAGTATTTTGATAAATATCAAGAAACAATAATAATATTCCATATCAAGTTGTAATGTTTTTTTTATGAATGTCAATGTTATCTTGTCCTATGCAGACTCCAAATTTTGGTCTGCTGTTGAATAAAATCATGGTTTTGTTAGGAGGTGTGATGTTGTAGTGGTCATCGTGTGGGACTTTCAATCTGATGATCACCATGAGATCAGCTTGGTCTCTGCATTGTATCGTGTTGTTTCCTTAGACAAGAAAATTTACTCCACATCGTCTCTCTTTGCCCAGGCACATACACTGTAAATGGGTGCCGGTTACCTATTAGGGAATCTTAACAGTTAAGCTGGCGGGGGGGGGGGGGTCTGGTGGGGGGGGGGGGGTAACTCTGCAGTGGACTAGCATTCCATCCAGGTGAGAGTTGGGATGCTCTTAGTGCTCTTAGTCACTTTATGCTGGGTATCCTGTAATGAACTAGCATCCCATCCAGGGGAAAGTTGTGTTACTCCTAGTTGCTTTATGCTGGGTATCCTGTAATGAACTAGCATCCCATCCAGGGGAAAGTTGTGTTACTCCTAGTTGCTTTATGCTGGGTATCCTGTAATGAACTAGCATCCCATCCAGGGGAAAGTTGTGTTACTCCTAGTTGCTTTATGCTGGGTATCCTGTGATGGACTAGCATTCCATCCAGGGGCGGAGTGGTGATTCTCCTAGTCACTTCATGCTATGGAAACCAGACAACATGTAAGTGCCGGCGTTGATGAACCTCGTGGCTTGCTCAATCAAGTGGATTGGACATGGCTTTACCTTTTTGTTACCTTTTACTAAGCTGCCATCTTGGAATGAGGTCATCTTTTAAATTGATAATAATTACTGTAAAGAAGGTTGAAATACATGTATCTCAATGATTTTGTAAGGTAGAAAATGTAAACTTGAATGTTCATTCTTGGTTGCCAGGGAAACACTAAATTCTGTGAATAGACCTACTGTACTGTATCACACCTGTTTACCTGTAAAATACTAAAAGTATATTTAGATAATTTAGGTACATACATGCACATATTTATGGTTGCTTTTCATCAATAATTTCTCTTTTTTTTTCAGAGTTCAAATGACACATACATACAGTGGTTGCCTGTCATCAATAATGTCTCTTTTTTTTCACAGAGTTCAAATGACACATTTCCAACTGCAATGCACATTGCGGCAGCACTGGAGGTTCAGGAACGTCTGCTGCCAGGATTGAAAAAGCTTCATGGTGCACTGCATGCCAAAAGCACAGAATTTAAAGACCTTGTCAAGATCGGCAGAACTCATACCCAGGTGCATTTAAATTTCTGTGCTCATAATATTACATTTAACAATTATTCCACGAGCGCATGTTGGATATGAGACGGTAGATAGCCAACGAGGCGCGCAGCGTTGAGTTGGCTATAATCATCTTAGCCTGTTCCAGGCGTTCAGTTAGTGGAGTGCGAGCGAAAAATAAAGCGAGCGAAAGAGCGGGAAAAAAAACGAGGGGAGACTGGGGGAGAGGACGAGGGAACGCCTGTGAAATTTTCTCAAAGGAAGCCGTTCCGGTATACCAGAATCTGGTATACCCTCTGATTGGCCAAATTTGACACCTCCTGTCAACACCAGAGGGTTGTTGACGCAGACAAGAATGCGATATGGCGTGCCCGTGCGAAGGTCATCCTCCATCGAGTCACGCACGGTTAAATATCTGTTTAACAAATGTGGATACTTTGCAAATGGAATAAGATTGTCTTCAAAACGTGTTTCTGGGAAGAGGTCTCATCACCATTCTTCCAACAGGATTGGAAATAGCTTGATCTTTCAACTATTTCCAAGGTTAATCAACGCATTGCAAAGAAACGCTGTTTCTAAGATAATTGTGGTCACTCCGCTTGTTGTAGTCATGAAAGACCAAGTAGAACAGCTTCAAAGCATTGGAGTTAGAATGCTGGCTATCGAAGTAGACGAAGAAGAAGCAGGAGAAGTGGATCGGCTAGATTATTTAATATGAAAGTCACGAAAACCTGCTGTCGAAGGAGTGGAGGAAAGAACAACAAGAAACATATCGTAGCCACCGCAATCGATGAAGACGATGAAGTTCATTCCGTCACAGAGTGAAAAGCTTTCTATTCATCAATTTGATAAACCGATGTGTATATAAAGTCGTCTGTGATTCTCGTTACCTTTATTGGTCCAGTAGTGGAGATGACATTTGCCTTTCCGTATCGCAGAAAATTTTGCAATGTCCATTCGGCATGCCAGATTTCTTAAAGCATCACCAGTACTTTTCCCAACGCTTCAAACTCGGGAGAAACCTATTTCGGTGAGCATAATTACATAACTTTCTTGTTTACTTTGACCTGACCTTGGGTTCATGTTTCTCTGCCGCTGTCGGCGGCCTAAAGTGGGCGGCATGGGCTTTTTAAAATTAATTTCACAGACGTTCCCTCGTCCTCTCCCCCAGTCTCCCCTCGTTTTTTCCCGCTCTTTCGCTCGCTTTAGTTTTCGCTCGCGCTCCACTATCTGAACGCCTGGAACAGGCTATAATCATCTCATATGTAACAAGCACGAGTGGAATAATATTG
This sequence comes from Siderastrea siderea, assembly GCA_964030785.1. Classification (NCBI taxonomy): domain Eukaryota; kingdom Metazoa; phylum Cnidaria; class Anthozoa; order Scleractinia; family Rhizangiidae; genus Siderastrea; species Siderastrea siderea. The sequence continues at coordinate 1,911,168 of OZ034970.1, forward strand.
TTTTATTAAAAACCTTTATGAAGTATTGCTAATTGTTTTATTAACCACCACGAAATATCGCTAAATTACATTAAAAACGACTGAAAGATGCAGAGCATGGTATAATAGCTCAGATACCATGGCTGCTGAGCCAATCAAAACTCTAGAATTACATTATACCATGATTAAAGTAAGTTTTACATTCCCATTATGCACCTCAGTTAGGGTAGAAATTGAACAAGATACGTTTTCATGGATTGATAGATTAAAACTTAGCTCAAAGGTTTTGCATAAAACAAGAAGGGTTTATTTGGTGCAGATGTGCTTGCAAAATTAGGGACAAATTTTAGTCTGCTATGCAGGCGTTTTCCGGGGATGTGCGAGTGCCAAAATCTCGGTTAACGGATTTGCAAAATCTTAGGGAACTTTTCAGACTAATTCCTACCCCATTGATTGTTCCCTCTACTCTTCCCAATCTTCCTCTGCTTTTAAAATCCAAGATGGGGGCTATTGCATTCACTCGCCCCAGAAATATGCCTTCAAGGTTAGGGACACATTGATCTTTATACAGTAGTGTAGAATTTACCATGACTCACATTAGTAATCAGTTAACAGTGTGTTGTTGGTAATAGTAACAATGATTATTTTATGCCATGACAGGATGCAACACCCATCACTTTAGGGCAAGAGTTTAGTGGTTATGCACAACAGTTACAGTATGGTATCTCCAGGGTGGAGCAGACCCTGGGGCGAGTGTATGAGCTTGCCATTGGTGGAACAGCTGTTGGCACAGGACTCAACACAAGGATTGGCTTTGCAGAGAAGATGGCAGCCAAGATTGCTGAATACACAAACCTTCCATTTACTAGGTAACTACTCGCTACTCATGAACATTTTCCATTTCTTTAGTGAAAGATACTTATTTACACTCAAACGAAGAAAACCGTGAACACTGAAAATATTTCTGGAATGTTCACTGTGTTTTGACCAATCACGTGCGACACCTTGTAACCGCAGAAAACGAATGGGTTGCTCAGTCACGGAAAGGATTTGGTTCTCAATTTGTTTCGAAAAACCTCAAGATTTAACGATTTCGGCCTAAATAAATCGAGTCAGCTGTGCTATCAGAAATAATAGCAGCTTTGGGCGAATTTTAAGGGAGGACATTGCAAATTTTACATCAAGGTGAAATAACTGCTGCTTGTGTTGCTTTTATTTGAAATATTGGAACCGCTAATCGTACGCGTTGGGCCGCCACGTCGAAAAATTTTATATTCTCCAAAAGCGCTCAAACATATTTTCGCTTGCGTAGTGCATGTGGCTCTCAGATAGAAAGGAATAGTAATTTCAATTCCTGTAAGATAAAGATGAAGATTAAATCTTGAGGCCTTTCAAAACAATTCGAGAACCAACTCGATTCCGTGACTGAGAAGCCCATTCGTTTTCTGCGGTTACAAGGTCTCGCGCGCCATTGGTCAAACATACATTCCAGGAATATTTTCAGCGTTCATGGTTTTCTTCGTTTGAGTGTAAATTAAACGTTTTATTCCATTTTTTTAGTGCACCAAACAAGTTTGAAGCACTTGCAGCTCATGATGCCATGGTAGAGCTTCATGGCGCATTGAATGTGATCGCCTGCAGCTTGATGAAGATTGCCAATGATATCAGGTTTCTTGGCTCAGGCCCTCGATGTGGACTGGGTGAACTGTTGCTTCCTGAGAATGAACCTGGAAGCAGTATCATGCCAGGTATTGTATATCTCTAAATAAACAATACTGTCAGCAGCATTAATAATGTTTTGTTTTGTAAATAAGCACTAACTCCTGGAAGGGGGGGGAGGCTATGTTACTTGGGTTTGAAAGAGTGGTACATACAGTATAAGTCGCACATGACTCACGGGAGGCCCACAAAGCCAGAGCTTAACCCAGTTTCTGTACATGTGTAGCATGAATCACATAACTGAGAATACTGCTACTCCCCCTTGAATGAGATGCTCATCCAGCAGAGGGGTACCCTCACCAGTATGGTTCGGGTACCCAGGTGGAGAGAGTCAGCATGGAGCAAAGATTCATGTCTAGTAAGGCAACAACCAATGGCATGAACCAGGTTTTGAACCAACCTTTGACTATCAGATCTGAAATCCAATGCACCAACAAACTAACCCCTGCGCTCCTCCAGAAAGTAATGGGAAGGTGCAAATAGTGCAAAGATAATTTGATACCTAAACAATACCAACAGGACAAAACTTATCCTTCAGTCCTCCCTCCAAAATACCAGCTACATGTGTAGAATGTCATTTCGAAAAAAAGCTGCAAGATTTATGGAGAACCTGACAAATCTGTTTAAGATTTATGTTTGAAATGTTAAAACTGGCACAGTGACTACACCTTGATTGTTGTGTGGTAAAAATTACTTTTATCAAAACAAAGTCATACCTGCCAACCATCCCATAGCCTGTGAGCAAGCTCTCTTGGGGGATGGGGGTGTGAAGGGGGAAAAATGGCTAACACTCCCGATTTAATTGGAATTGTCCCGATTTTTGAGTTTCCAAACCCAAAAAAATCAGGACATTCTGATTTTCAAGAGGAAAAAAAGACATTTCTTTTGTAAGAATTTGGACCTGGGTTGCTAAGGATTGGTTTTGACTCTTCCAAATCCTGTTTTGTGCAATACATGTAGTGCTTGAGACCAATAAACAACACCTGAGAATTCTAATGCTGAAACAGCACAATACAGGCAATATTTTCAAATTTAATGCACAAACCCTGGAGCAGTTCTCAGTTCTGAGGGCAGGGCACTATCCCAGGCCTGGGGTGGCATGGGGGGGGGGGGGGGGTGGTCCCTATTTCTGATTTTACAAGGTTGGCAGGTATGCAAAGTGAACTATAGGTATAGGGTCATAATGTAAGGTTTACTAACTGTTAACTTTTAGTCATTGTCATTATTATGTTGGAGATTTGACTTGTTGACGTGAGGATGACGCCCCTGCTGCAAATTCTGGCAACTTGTAGTCCATCATCTGCCTAGTTGACCTTTTCTTGTTGTTTTTTGTCCATTCAGGTAAAGTGAATCCCACACAGTGTGAGGCCATCACCATGGTTGCAGCTCAAGTAATTGGCAACCAAACAGCCGTGTCAGTTGGCGGAAGTAATGGCCACTTTGAACTGAATGTATTCAAGCCAATGATAATCAGAAACGTCCTTCAGTCTACACGGCTGATTGGAGATGCTTGTGTGGCATTCACAGACAACTGTGTTGTTGGAATCCAAGCCAACGTGGACAGGATCAATAAGTTGCGTGACGAGTCGCTCATGTTAGTGACTGCATTAAACCCTCATATTGGCTACGACAATGCAGCAAAGATTGCTAAGAAGGCTCATAAAGAAGGCACTACACTAAAAGAAGCTGCCATTAGCTTGGGATTGTTGACAGAGGAACAGTTTGCTCAGTGGGTGAGACCAGAGGACATGTTAGGACCAAAGTGATTAACATGCAGTGGAAAAGACATTCAGTGAAATATAAAAGAACAAAACATCCAACAAGCTAAATTTGTAGTGAAATGGCTTTAGACAGACAGTTTTAAAACCAATGGTTTAAGTCTTGAATTTAAATTTTGTGCTCATTAACCTGGGCTGATATAAAATGGAAAAAAAATGTTTGCTGCAGAAACACTGTATGCAAGACTTTGGTCTATCCTTCAGTTACTGTGTCTGTGTATGGTTTATATCAACAGAAACTAAAGCAAGTGATATGCACTTTTATTAAAGGATTTACATGTAGTCATTTCGGTGACCTTTAACCACGTTTCACCAAAGGCTGTTTGTTTTCACATGTAGGTACAAGTCAGAGGTCTGTGGTACATGTACAATGTACTTTGAAAAGTGTTGAATGACTGCAGATTTATAAAGTAAAGAAAAAATTAACTGCAATAAAGAAAATTTACAGGTTAAAAAACTGTTGTAAGTTATTATCTCATTTGGAACTTGCTGATCATACACTCACTGCATGAACTTGACTGATCTCAAAGCAGCTCCTGGTTCAGTCAAACCTCTTCTTCTGGACATGTTTATTACTGACAATCTGGCTGGTCCTGAAACTAAACGATCTTCTGTGCTTTTCACAATGTCACGTGTTTATGCTACTTTTCCAAGTTTTGGGGACTTTAAGATTTTTTACAAAAGTTTCATAGAAGTTGTCTTCTGTCACTAAACTCTTCATATCCAAGTTTGGATTCATGTCTTGTCATCAGCTGTTTTCCACTTCAACAGTTTCCTGGTCGGCACCATCTGGAAGCACATTGTATAGCACTCTTATACTCAGGGTACAGTCTGAACAACACACAACACTGTGTCCATTTTCCAAATCACTCTCTGTAATCAAGTATTCCCCACTGCAACGACATGCACTTGTGTATCCCCCTAGATCTGCAGAAATCAATCAGTCAGTCAGTCAGTCGGTCATCATCCATCTCACTGACAATTGACAAGTAATTTTTGTTACCTTCATGATATTCCATGTCATCGAGATCCACCTCTGCACTTACTGGCCAATCTTGTGACAGACCCTGTTCTGAAATTATGAATATATGACATTCATATATTTGAACTGCGGAATGAAGAAATAAATGTCAAGAAGATCCTCACAGTTATTAACGCAACTTATGCAGTTGCGAAAAGAAAGCCTGAAAAAAAGGCAAGCCTGATTTTTTCAGGCTTTCTTTTCGCAACTGCATAAGTTGCGTTAATAACTGCGAGGATCTTCTTGACATTTAGACCCTGTTCTGTAAATTGTTAGATTATATACAAAAACATGTTAGTGACTATGTTATGTACATGTATTTCTTTTACCATCTGTAAGGTACAGTAAAGGACCTTTTCATCAAGTCTTTACGAGTCTAGAGGCTTGTAGCTGCCAGGAGGTCAACCCAGGAACTGTAGCATGATGCAACTTGTAGCAGTTCCAAGATCCAGGATACTGGTAGCAGGAGAAGTGAATGAGAAAATGAGTGCATAAAGGGTGCATCTAATTTTGATGGCTCCTTTCTAATTTTTCCTACCCTTCTAACTGAGAGCCTTCAATGGGCTTGAGCAATTTGAACATTATAACTCCCCCTGTATGTTTAGTAACAGTTTGGTGGTTCACTTTTACAATTTGAGGTGTAAACTTTCCTGCTAAGAAAGCAACAGAGCACAGTGCACAAACCAGCCAGGCTGTATATAAAATAAGATTTTTGTTTACCTTTTAACTGCCTGTCACATTTTGCCCTTGTGTCTTGGTCGTTAAGAAGTTTCCACGCCTGATCAGTTGCCAAAAACTTTTCGTAAGCTTTGTCACGATCTTCCTGGGTTAACGATTCATCAAGCTTATCAGGATGTAACTGAAAATGCATACAGTTAACAACTTCAATGTATTTGACTTTTAAAAAGATACCATTTGCAAAAAAAATAAAGGAAAATGAAAAAAAAAGAGTCCAACATTTCAATTTTTTTATTGTAGTTGTCGTTGTTATTGAATACAACATCAAACATTTCAATAATAAGGCCAAACAAGGAACAAACAACCAACCAAATAAACAAACAAACAGAAAACAACATTTAACTAACTACATGTATTTATTCTGATGCTTAAATATTGCGATTTTGAAAATACAGACTATAGTATATACGTAAAGTAGGCAATGCACAGTACACTGAGCAAGAACACAGTCAGAGGTAAATTCCCATAATTATACCGGAAGGTGAAAAAAGTCGCTAAGTAAGGAATCTGCAAATTATTAAAGGGGCACAGTCACGCTATTCTAGTTAACTTTAAAAATCAAAAATATGTCCTCACATCAATGAACACCCACAAATAATGGTCTAGTTTTGTTACCAAAGACTATATTACTTCAATAAAACTATTTTCTGTCGTTTGTTGCTACGGATGGCTCGGATGGAAATGGATTGCAATTTGAAAAAATTAGGCTAAACTTTTCAAATTCTTTCACCGTGTTGACATTAAATCGATATTAAATGGTCATGGTGTGTTTTCTCTTATTGAAATTACGTTAATATATTACTTTAAATGTTCAAACACAATGTTGGGCATGGATAAAGTTAGCTACCGATAATTTTAGCACTGTTTTGACCAGAAATCGGCGAAATCCTCGTGACTATGCCCCTTTAAGGGTAAATTTTGGCAATATAAATCATTGCAACAAACTAATTGTCCCAATTTGCAGTCGCCAAAATTTGTTCCCGAAAATAAGAATTTTAATTCAACGTTGCGTACATGTAAACTTACATGTATTTTCACATGTAAGCGTCTAGTAATAAGCTTATCAGATATAAGCTTACTACATGTAACCCTTTTCTGTTAATCTGATTGTTCTAAATTATATATATTTAAGGGATTTTTAGCTTTTTGTAATCCCTTTGAGCGCTCGTTTTCCGAACCAAGGCCAATCGAAGACGAAAGCACTACAATTTTTCACTTCTGAACGGTTGAATTTTTATTTTGTACGGTTCAGAGGTTCTAGGTTCTACCTTTAAAGTATGGTTCAAAAATAAGTTTTCAAACCTGAAGCACAAGTCTTTGGTAAGCTCGCTTAATTTCCTCGTGAGTGGAGTTTGCCGAGACGCCAAGAACACTGTAAGGGCTGTTGATTTCTTCCGATTTCATGAAGGTATTACTCGCCATGAACGTTCGCCATATTGAATACCGTGATTGGTAAAGAGAATAGGCACTAGTGACATTCTAATCGAACGTTTGATTCGTTAACTTGGCAATGACTTCCGTTTCTAACCAATCAAAAATACTGTTGTATAATGCATTAACTGCTGGGTGGTTACCAAGCACCATGCAGAAATAGTTGAGATGGCGGCACTCAGGTGTCTGGGATCGTGTAGATGTTTGCGCCAAGTGCGAGCTGTGCAAGCCACTTTTGCTGCTAGCAATTGTCTTTCTTTTCGAAATGAGGTATGCATGACGAATAAAAATTAGTAATTACAAGTAATCTTATATTTTAAAATTGCAAACGACGTGGTCATAATGACCACATCATTTTCTGTGAGGATCTACAACTTCAGCCTGGAAACAATAAGCCATCTTCACGATGGCATGATTTCACTTCAGCTATCAGGTTATGTCTTAAGCTCAACTTTTAAAGACCTTGTCCAGATCAGTTGGTTGTCATTGTGCCATCTCTACACCTTGAATCAGGCCAAAGAAAAACACATCATGGGAGTAGGTAAGGAGGGGTGGGAAGGGGAAGGGGGCAAGTGTGTGTGTGTGTGTGTGTGTGTGTGGGGGGGGGGGGGGGATTTTCTGGTGCAAAAATAGCCCCTGAGATGAAAGGGAGCTTCATGTGCTGTGGGTTGATGCATATGTAGATTTGGTTAGTGGCTCACTGATTCAAATACTAACTTGTTGACTCACTCCGTTATGTACCAGTCGAATTGAAGCTTCAACACCCCCCCCCCCCCCCTCCCGGGCATTTGAACTTTTGAAGATTGGCTTGTTCAAATTCTCTCCCTTGGGGCAAAAAAGCTGTTCAAATGCCCCCACCAATTAGTTCTGAAATACCTCTCCTCAAAGACAAATTTCATGTTCAATTGGACACTGTTCACACTTTTCAGACAGAGATATGCCGTGATGACACCTTCAAACTTGTTTTGAAGACCTTTTTGAGAGAGTTATTCACTAACAAAGGCAAAATTCTATCTTGTAAAAGCCTCAAATTTTGCAAAAACCGAAGAAAAAAAAACTCACGGGAATATTACACCAGAACAAGAGATAAATCCAGTTGAAATTCCCCTCCCTTCCAAGGCAACGTTCAAATTCCCCCCTTCCCGGATACAGTGCACAGTCAAATGCCCGGGGTATGCCCGGGGGGGCGGGGGGATGTTGAAGCTTCAATTTGACTGGTACATTAGGATGCAATGTGAAACAAGAGTAAAGTTGAAGAGATCCCTATAGTTAACCAAGTGTGTTTTGTAGTTTAAAAAATCAATGTTGGTTTAGAAATCTCAATTTGAGTTTTTATTTTGCCACCCTGATTACCCATAATGCACTAATTAACCAAAAGGGCTTATTTATAACATTGTGAATCTCTATTATTTCTTCTTCAGGATTTAGAAATAACTAATAGAAGTTCTTCTTTTGGACCATTTACTCACCAATGCAGGTACATTGTAGACAAAACATGAGCATTCCTCCCAGTGGGGAGAACATGAGAATTATCTCGCCTTCTAGAGCCGTTAACCTTTAGGTCATCTCATATTGTTCTCCATGGTTTTTCTTTTTATGTTTCTTTCCACTTGAACGTAGCTGTACACATGTTGCAGTACACTGCAGTTTAATCTCTTATGTACCATGAATGTTATATTCCATAACAGGAAAAAAAGTGATTTCTGCCCACAGAGAAGGCATGGTAAGAATCTGACTCAACTATTGCAATCAAAATCTGCTGTTGTTATCCACTAAACTTGAGCTCAAAGCTTATGTAAAGTTCCTGCTTTGATTCCAAGTTCCATGTACAGTTTGAATAACTTTTTTTTAAAAGCAACTAAATATTTTAATTAGGGATAATGATCTCAGTTTCATGTGCATAACCCCCACTCTCCTTCCCCCTCTGATTTGGCAACCCAATGTTCAACTGTTAAAAACAAGGTTACACAATACCCCTAGGATTTACTGGGAGGCACTGTTTAGGTTGTATGTATAATTATCTGGTATGCATTCTTGAATTGACAATGGGGTGGGGAAGGGGGAATTTTCCCCTCACCACCCACCACATAAGTCTGACCACCCCTATAAAACTTTTTTTAATGTTTTACTTATACATATGTGGTCTAGAACATGTCTCATAATTAGTATTCTGTGCTATGAGAGCTTGAAAATGAGCTATATAATAGCTTATACCTGACATGTGCAATGATCTGAATGTTCTTGATTTATGACACTCTTCAGTGTCATTTAAAAAGTACATAATTTATGCATAAACTTTGAGTTAGTATTTATTAGTTTGCAAAAGAGGGTTTTTACCTACAGGAAGGGTTAACTTTTGTTCCCAGTGGGATTTGAATAACAGTAGTCACCTAATTTGTGTGGAAAAAAAAAACAGATTCAAAATGACACCATTTTGAGAATGATCTACAGTATTCTAGTCATCACTGCAGTATCAACAAGCTCTTATGACCAACCCACTATTAATATTTACTCACAGGTGCTATATTACTACACATGAAGCCATTTTCTACAAAGGCTGCTGAAAATGTAAGTTCTTGTCCTAAGCTCTGGCAGTGTGAGCCTGCTTGGCTTGTGTGACTTCACCTCAGTTTGTTTACAATGTAATGCACTTGTTTATACAATCTATGTATCTTTTTCAGAACAGAGTTCTTTACTCATTGATCAGTGTAAAAGTCAAGGGAAGTGATGAAGCTGTTCTGAAGTCCTACACTGAGTATATAATGAAAGCTGCTGCACCTCTTAAACTTGATATCTCTGGAAGGTACACTGTAATAAATCATTTTATAATTTTTTTTATCAAATAACAGGGGTACATGACAGAGGGTTTTAAGCCCAGGTATGAAAATGCATATTCTCCTCACTTTTCTCCATGCATCTTTGTAGAATGAGTGAGTATCTTTGTAGAATGAGTGAGCATCTTTGTAGAATGAGTGGTTCACATTTTTAGAACAGCTTTTCACCTGACTTTTGAGAGACACACCCCAGATTACTTGGCTGACTTTTATTCAACTGGCTCCACACTTCACATGTATGATGGTTTTATGTACATTTACTTTTCTGTCAGGCATATCATTTCTTTCTTTTTCTTAGAATTTCCTTTGCTTTTATTTGGAGATACATTGTACATCAATGCCCAGTGCAAGTTTTTACAAGTCTTAACTTACATTGAAACAGGATTGTACTTCCTACTTCGATACAAAGACACACAGTTTTAAAATCTCCCCACATCTACAAGAAACACAGGGCACAGTATGAGGTCCGGACACACGCACACATGCTACAGGTATGTGCCACGTCTAAGGATTGTGTAAGGTGACTTTATATAAAATGTGATTCACTGTCAGTCACCTTACTCCTAACAAAATCCATTCACTCAAACTGAAGTCAGTGTTAAGAAACAAACGAGGGATTGCCAGACTCGTACCCAGTCGCTATTTATGAGTCTGGGGGAAAGGAAGAGAAGATTGGATTCTATTGAGGCGTGCGGGGTGACATGGGAAGGAGCGAAGGAAAAATAGCCCGCCATTTTTCCTTTGCCCCTTCCCATGTCACTCCGCGCGCCTCAATAGAACCTTTCCCCCAGACTCAGATTGCAGAATACCCTGTAACTCCCACGTGACGTTTAGAACCCTGTGCAAATTGGGGTGAAAAACAGTAGGCACCATTGTTGTTCAGTGACATGCTCTAACAATGACTTGCACACAGGTTGTCGAAACATAAGTCAATGTCATCATAAACAGTCCTTCTCAGGACTACACTCACCCGGACGATCATACTTTACTGACTTACAAAATAGATATCAGCCAAACCCCGATATAACAACATTTTTGTTCGTTATGACGAACACATTTGCCAGTCTTTTGAGACTTCCCTGTATCCGGGTTTCCACTGTAATGCACTTTGCAACAGGAATTCTTGGTCTGCACGTTACGCCAACGCCGCCATGTGTTGTACAAAAGGTTTCTCATTAGCTCCTTTTGTTAATACCACCAATATAGCCGCCACGCCATTGCCTTTTGAATCTCTAGGGATTGGTTGCAAACGTTCTATAGCGTAAATCCTTCTTTGTGACGCATAGAGGCCGGTTTTCTCTAGCGGCAGAGTCGGAGACTAAGTCATCATCAGAAATAGAGAGCGTTACAATCTAGTGAAAATCAAACAACAGAGTCATAAGCAGAGTTTCCGATTGCGCTTACGTTTCCGTCGCTAATGATCTTGTAAAAACCAGATTGTCACAGTCGTAAGCAGAAGTTTGTACCCGGAGGGCCTGAGGACAAGCCCTGTGATTGGTTTATTCTTTCGCTTCTGCTTACGACTCCAACAATCTGGTTTTCACCAGATCATAAGAAACAGAGTCATAAAAGCAATCGAATGAAACGGAAAGGTTCTGATTCTTGCGACTCCGATTCCGTTGCCCTTACGACTTGGTTGCTTGATTTTCATTAGCCAAGGTCGTAAGCGCTTTTACGACTGCGACTCAGACTCTGCACTAGTAAAAACCAGCCTTAACCGATTGCTGATTTGCTTTGCAGATTAAAAATGTGACTGGCGACACAGCAGACACTTTCCTTGAGTACATTCAGCGTAACATTCCTGAGGGAGTCAGCATGAGTGTGGAACAAACAGCACTTGAATCATTACCTGAATTCTTTGAACTCCCCCCTCAAGCACAAGCCTTTCTTGACGAACAGAAGGACGTGAAAAAATAGAGGTTTACGGTCATCTTGCCACCAGGAGGACTCACTACCAACCATCTCGCCACCACATAGACTACGAGCAGTTTCTCTTTCCATTCAGCGATAGTCGAGGAAAACGGACAAGCGAGCGAGCGCGAAACCGCCTGCCGGGTTGAAACGTGACGCGCGTACCGAGCCGCTAGTGTATTAAAAAAAATCCATATTGGTGGTGGTCAGATGACCCCACCTGGTGGCATGGTGGTTGGTGGCGAGGTCTCTTGTGGTGGCGAGATGGTTGGCCGGTGGCAAATCTCCTGGTGGTGAGATGACTAGATGCCAAAATAGACACGTTTGACCTGAATACAAGAAGAAGCAACCCTGTCTCCAGGGTCTTATTTGCTTCTATTTCTCAAGGTCTTCCTTAGAGACGAGGATGTTATGTACAAATCTGAATAGAAGTAGAGCGGTTTTCAAATGAGTGTCATAAAATCAAAACCAAAGCAATTACTCTTGACTAACCAATCACAACAGGAACAAAAGACAAAATGAACTTATCAGAAATTATGAGCACATACAGTACTTAGAGTCAAGGGCGGGAAAACGCGTGCGTGCAAGTCACGGTTGATTTTAGTTTTACTTCTGATTGGTTGAGAAAGTGGCGGGATTTTTTTAACCGATAAGAGAGCGAAGTAAAGCAAGACCAAAGCAAACACATTACTTTCGACACTCATTTGAAATTTGCTCTAACATTAAATGGTCGAACGATTTTCCGAGAATAAATTAGCATTACTCTATCTGCAACACTTTCAGTTTGTCTCCTACCCTCGGCAATAATCGTTTTTCAGCGACTGCCAGCCGCCAATTAGCTCCAAAGCATCTGTTTCAACGCTAATTATAAAATAATTTCATGTCTTGCAATTTCATGTTTGCTTTTCTGTGCATGTGCTTATGTAATAAAGTTTGAAGAGTGTTGATGTGTCTTGACACGAATTCCGATGGCAAAACATTTACATTTTCCCTTGCGTTTAAAGAATGTCTGTTCTCCAGTGACTTTCAAGTAATATTTCGTTTTTTGTTTTGTTTTGTTTAAGATTTTTCTCTCTTTAATTAATGCAAGGGAAGGGAGGGCAGGGATTTCTATTGGAAATTTTGAAAAAAAAAAAGAATTTGAGAAGTACCAGCTCCTTCTGTGAGTACCGGAGAACGAATGACGTAAAACAAAAGAAACAAAAGACAGAAAACAATTCAACTCCAAAATAGAAGCAAATTACAATGTCTTACAAACAAAAGAAGGACAATGTGCTCCGGTACCTGAAGAAAGACTCGAAGTACCAGAATGCAACTTGAAGAACTTCCAGATGTACTTTATTTGTCCTGCATATACCGACTCAAGTTTTCTCAAAATGGTCCGAATATAACTAGTTATCACCAGCCGTGATTAGGACGAGATACTCGGTGGAAAAGGTTCCATATTAATGATTTCGTAATATTTTGTTAGTTCTATCGCGCAAACTGACGTGGACATATTATGAAATGCACGTCGCAAATCCTAGAAACCTAAAAATACACGTATGAAAAGCTAAAACAATTAAAGCCTAGGCCAAACGGAGTCGCAAATCAACGTAAAATTGAAAATGTGAACTTGTGTACGCAGACTTACGATAGGTGGCTATACATAAACAGACTCGCAAGCACACGCAAGTTCAAAACGATTTGCAAAAAATTCATCTCAGTTCAGACTTGCGCGTGCGCCCGTACTAAGGCAGGGATTGGGACAATCTCGTTCCCAGTGGAGTCCGTGGAGAGTCCGTGGCATTTCGATCCCGCTGACCGTAAATGCGCGTGGGCTCTGGGGACGAGATTGGGATTGGGAAGGCCATGCGCTATGCGCATATGGCCCGTAACTTTCTAAAAAAGCGCATTATAAATCTACTTACGGGGCCAAAAATGCGCCCTAGTCACGTAAAATGGCTGAGGGCTATTTTATTCTGAGCACTTTCACTCAGCTTCCAAACAAGGTTTGCCGTCGAAAATGCATGTGCTTCCAGTTTTATTTACATTTTCTACCTTCAAATCACTCACTGTGAATCTTTGTAAATAGCTCCGACGGTAATGTTCAGTTAACATGCCTCCGAAAAATTCTGAAGTTGGATAACTACCAAAGAAAATTGTCAACGTTTTTTGGCGTGAACATCATGCCCAACGAGTATGAGAAGGATTGTGTCAAAGATGCAAGCAATGGTAAGACGGCTGAAACAGGCCAAACAAACATATCTTTCAGGCCTGGTAATGAAGAGCATAGACTTTCTTAAAAGTCCTTCGCTTCTCATTTCCGTTTCCAGTGGTGGCCCCACTCCGAAAAAAACTCTGAGCTCGACTTGTGGGCAAGTCTACGAAGAGCGTAAATTTAAAGTAGTCTCGCATCTCAGTCAAATTTGTTTCATTAGTTCAAGGATCAGCGTGCACACTGACTGCTTCCCCCTGAAGCTGTTGAGTCAGTGAAACTAGAATGACCTATTGATTTGCATCAACTGCAAGGTACTCTAAACACCACATTAAAGATTTAACAAAAACAATAAACTACACACTGACGCCGTCTACTAACTTGGCTTAACCTGAATTTTTTTTTCTGGCCCATCGCATCAATTCAATGGCCAATTCAATGGGCCCATCGCATCAATTCAATGGCCCATACTTTTTGGAAACGGCCCATAACTTTTCACAGCAAGGGGCTATAGGCCCATTTGCCTGTTTGCCTTCCCAGTCCCTGCTAAGGATAACAATACTGAAGCCAACTTGCGTCGACTTGCGTTGGGTGGCCAAACGGTGAAAAACGTGTTCATTTGCGCGAAACTTCCGACTCCGTTTGGCCAGGGCCTAAGGCTAATGGATTCTTCGTAGCCAATAGCTATTATTATACACGATGAAAACAAAGACAAAAAAACAACAACAACAACAAAAAACTAAAATTACAAGTTCAATTAATATAGAAGTTAAAGTGAAATTAGAAGTTAAAGAAATGGCAAAACAAAGGTCCATATCGGTATCATTAGAGCGGTTTGAAAATTGTGCCGTAACACCAAAACCAGAGATTACTGATAACACGGAGTGATTTCAAAACAATTGTTTTACACCTTCGTTAAACATGATTGTAGCGACCGTCATTATGATTTTATAGCAAACGAGGAACTCCCGGAGCGATTGATATACTGTATACAGTATTACATGCAGAGATGCCATATGAACCTCGGTCACCTTAGCTACAGGTGTGAGTTCGTATTTCCTCGGCTTTATTTATCTATTTATTCACTTCCTTTTCGCCTAACCTCGCAAGCACAGCATCAAGTTTCTCCGTCAAGCTCCTGTTAACCTTGTTAACCTCCTCAAGTTTAGATTTTACTTCGCTGAGTTCAGATTTCACCTCGCTAAGTTCAGATTTAACCCCTTGCAGTTGTAAGCCTTCGTAGTCAACGTCCTCTCTCACACACATCTGAAAACAAAACAAACAAACAAAAAAACAAACAAAAACAAAAAGAAAAAAATCAAGCGAAACATGTTAACCTAATGCCTTTTTTTATATGCTCGGTCGCTGAGCAGTCTAATGTGTTGTTTTCCCTTCGCCTTCGGTGAATTTTGATCTTGTAAAACAAACAATAAAAACTCTTGTTAAACAAACAAACAAATGGAGTTGACTAACATTTTTGAGAGGGACAATGGGTATCTGCCATGCAGTTTCTCTTTTTCCCATGCATAAAATGCTGAGATAGATCTGATCGCCAAAAAAGGTATCGTTTGCACTCACAATGTGTCCACTTGAAAATAATTTTACGAAACTCAAAGGAAACGCAAGACTATCTTCTGTTCAGTTTTGCTTTTCATGCGACATCGACATCACAAAAATTGGAAACGCAGACGTTTTCAAGTATAAGCTCCAACAGATTGCTACAGCCTTCACAGCGGTCAAACGTGAAAAGTTACGTCACTTCCGGTCTTTTAGAGTATTGAAGTTTGAATCAGTTCAAAGTTTTACAAGCACGACGTTCGTATGAAAACGATGCATAACATGTCCCGGCAAACCGAATTTCACGCCGGCAAACCTTGTGCATAACAAGTACTTCATTTTCAACACATAGTCAACGTAAAAAGCTTATTAAGTTTTCAGAAATGGCGTTAAGATTTGCGGTTAAAGTGGAACTTTCTACATTCGCCTGTATTTCCCTTTGTAAAATTATGGCGGGAACTGCGCACGCGCCCCGTGTTTGACCGCTGTGTGGCAATGTGTGACTACAGTCTACAGCATGGAGCTAAAAGGAGCTACTGGACACGCCAATCGTTTTAGAAAGGTGAAACTTCAATAACTTTTATTTTAAAAATCAGCATAATAGTTAGTTTGGTTATTTTTACCTTAGCCAACACGCTACTTTTCCCCTCACTTCTGGATCTAAAATAAACGCAAGGGTAAAATGGTCTGTCCGGACTGTAATCAATGTATGTCTGGTCTCCTGGCGGAATTATCCCTCTTCCATTCACAGTGAACACAACTGGGACTTGGACATTTCCATCTCTCTCTCTTTCGTCCTCAAACATGACAGTCACTCGGATGACGTCACCTCTACGGTATGCAGAAAGGCCTACATGTAAACAAGACAACACAACATTCGCCATTTTAAAATCGAGCAGGGGTCTGGCATCAAATGGAAATTATAAAGACATGTTCAATCACCTGAAATAGCATATCAGAATTAGCGGGTACTTTACAGTGCATTAAACAACACCCATGTACAGTGTACCTGGAGTTTTGGCCTCGTGTAATCCGGGTGCCTCAATGTTATGGCTCTCGGTGACGAGCCCAACAGTTCGTCCAACTCCTGGCGGGTCATCCTTTATGTAATCCTCAAACACGACTCCCAGTGTCAAGCACCAATTCTTTTCATTTTCCACAATCATCACCTAAAACAATGATGCATAAGTACTTTGCACACATTAAAGCGGCTAAGACATGAGACTTTTAAAATTTAAGTTTTTGATTCAAAATTGTGCCGAGAGAGGTTTCTTGGTCGCCCTATGATCCGGCGGGCGAGTAAGACCTCTGCGCAAGACCGTCCGATTTCCTGTCGTGCATGCGCAACATTCGTCCTTCCTGTGTTGCATATTTTACGCACGCGCGCAAAACGTGTGAACTCCGTGAAAACGTTACTTGTACCGGTTTTATTTGATAGGATAAATCTCAGTAAAATAAACCTTTAACGATTTCTGCCTTGTCTTTCTACTGATTTTCTGAACTGGAAGAAGTGGCAGAAGTTTTGTAAACGGAAAAAAAAAGATTTGCCTCGTCCAACAGGTTTGCTAGCGTATCACAGTACAACACGCGCATTTCTTGAGATTATTCACAGCATGCATAAGCTTTATACCGGTAGAGAGCCGATTAGAAACCAGCAGTTTTAATTAATTTCAATTGGTCCAAAATCCTGGACGGCGGCAGATCAGATCACGGTTTTGCGCAGAGTAAGTAAGAAAGTAAGAGACTTTATTTAAAGAAGGCAACGCGTGACAGCTTTAGCCGGTGACCTTGTGGCCCTCTGACTGACTGAAAATTATACCGGCATTAAAATATCAATTACAACAATATTAATAAATTAAAAGTGTTATAATTTATAATACCAATAAAAATAATTGTAATGGTAGTACAAACATGGCTAATATAGCAAATAGGAAAAATGTCAATTATATCAAAAATGGTTAATGGTCAAAAGAGTAGATGTAGTTATTTTCTTGGAGATTTTGAGATAATGAATCAGCTACGTGTTTTTCAATAATTTTAGAGATTGCTGGGAGGACAGAAATTGGACAGTAACTGTACCTGTCGTCAGTTGCACCAGATTTATGAATAGGCAGAGCTTACTTATTCGACCGCCGGAACAAAGAAACCTCCCCTTGCAGGGTATGCTGAGACTGAAGCGTATTACCCCTGTCTGATATTAAACCTAAGTACTTCATACCTCTAAATAGCCTATACATGTACGTTTTGTAACGTGATTCAGATTGCAACTTACCTCAAAATGTGGAAATCGAGGGGAAAAAGAAGTGCGGTATCTGGCACCACGCCCTGCGTTACAACATGTTAAAAGCAAGCCTTCGACTAGTATGTCATCATGGGCCTCCCACGCCTTTGAATGAAAAAAAAATGTATCGCTAATTTGAGATCTTGGACGTGGAACTCTGGCATGTTCTTTAAGTGGAACTAGAAGGAATCTAAAAATCCTAAGTTTTACGCAATTCGCAGTATGCCCCCCCCCCCCACCCCCTCAAAAAAAACAAAACAAAAACAAAAACAAAAAACAAAAAACAAAAATAAAAAGAAAGAAAAAATACCGCAAACGTTTGGGTCTTCCTCTTGCTTAAACTCGGAGATTTGAACTTCGAAAATGTATTCTTTAATTAACTCCAAGTTTGAGCACTTTTTAAATTTGATTTCCATGAGCTTGAAGTTGCTGTGATCGTAGAAAGTTCACACCAGCGCATTTGGCCACTTGTAAATAAAGAAAATATTCCACTGAAGTTATATAAGCTGTCAGTCGGAGGCAACGTATAAGGTCTCCATCACTATTGAGTATTGGAAAAATGTATTGTGCTGTTCGGAAGAGATTGCAGAAGATCCTTGCATAAAAGCTTTCAAAAAAAGAGCGCGCTTTATCACGCTTGCAAGATTTTTTTCAATGACATATAACTGATTAGTTTTGAACGCGCAAACACAACCAAAACTGACAGGAAACCTGTATCCTTGTAGAATTATCGAAAAAAATATTGCCGGTTACATGGTGCAAAAAGTGCTTTCGTATTAGCGTACAGTTTTTATGCACACGATTCAATAAGCAATTATGATAATTGGAAGAGGTTGATCAAAATACGGTGATTTCTCAGTGATGAGCAGACCAACTCTTTGCCAATGGCGAAGGTGGAGGCGTTTAATTGATAAGCAAGACACTGACAGATCACCATAATTTGCCAAAATATGGTTCAATCAAGTATAACTGTTTAAACATTAATTCAACCCGTGAGTGAGAGTACGAAATCAAGAAACTTTCGTAGCTCTTTAAATCAAACCTTCATCACCGCTTTAAAGTATAGTTGACTCACTTCCTTGCACTTTCTTCGGCATACCCATTTGATTTATTATTGTAGAAAAACATTGAGATTACAAACATTAGTGTCCTTCTTTGAGTTGCCGGCATTTTTATGCTCTAGAAAACTGGCTAAGTTGCTCTCCGATGACTCCAGAAAACGTTTTGCAATCATGATTCGAATGAGGACAAAACTAGGCACGACCAGAACATTATTGCAGCAAAACAGCTCTGTGCTGTTATGCGCAGAAGCAAACAGTTATTCGTAAGTAGTTATTTCCAGTGACATAATGTTTTATTTACCATACAAGACGCCACAGACGATAATAATAATAATAATAATAATAACAATAATAATAATAATAATAATAATAATAATAATTTATTATACTCTCTTGCAGTAACTTATTGAATTAACGAGTTATATTGCAATGTAAAGTCATCTAAATGTATTCTGTATACATTAAAATATAATCTATTTAAACTACATCGAAATATGCATCACATTGTTAGAAATACTTAAAAGTAAAAAAGTCTTCAGTGCGCTTAGTTCTGCAGGTGGTAACGTTCTAAGTTGAATAAAAATCCAAGCGGGAGTGTCAGAAAAACTCAGTCGTGTTAAACACGGAGCGATCCTATAAAGGGAGGCTGAGGTGTTGAGCCTGCCAATTGGCCCTTTGCATGACTTGGTCACGTGGTACAAAATCCGTCGAGCTGTATGGCAAACGGTGCGGTGGGACATCGAAAAACAACAGAATTAACATCTGAATGCTTGAAAACTCCATCCAGCTCGGCGGATTTGTACCACGTGACGAAGTCATGCAAATGTCCAACGGGCGCCGATTGGCGCATTTGAGTGGTCAAGAAGCAGCGTACATCGATTCCAACTTTCTTGCATTACTCGCAAGATTCGTGGCGATATATGAGATGAACAACTAGTTTTTACCGCATTTGAAAAAACTCTCAACAATTTTACACCTTCACAGACTATAGGTCTTGGAAATTGTAACAGTTTTAAGAGATTGGTTTGATAATAGTTAAGCGGTCAACATGGTGTTCTGATATCTGTCGTATCTCCGCGGAACTTAAAATAAAAGACTGTGGTTCAGATCAATGTTTATCAACTATAGTTGAGATCTTCAAACTCGTATAATTGCAATGTTTTTGACTTCAGTTAAATTTCAGGGCTTGCTCCTGTTTGTACACAATATATGTATAATATAACCGCTCGGTCTTTTTATAATGGCGACTGCCGGTTTATAAATTGGGCTGTCTTTTTTCCGTCACTTGCCTTGGTCATCCAGTTTTGTCTCGGCCAACACAGTTTAAATAAACTTCCGGTTTTCTCTTGACGATTACCTCAAACATCCGGTTTCGGTTACGACGACATGTAGGCATTACGTCATGACTACGTCACGCTAGGTAAACAAAACTGAAGTGTTTCACATCGCACCAACAACGTTACTTTCATGTGCGAACGTTCCATACTTATTAGACAAAGACAAAAGCGCTGTTAGCAATACTCTCAGCTGCTTCATGCTACAGAAACCGGAATAAGCTCCGGCCGTGTTGGCCTCCTTGGCTCGTGTGCGACTTTACCTTTACCATTTACATCAACTACGTCTTTTTAGTACCTTTGGACCAGTGGGCAGTAGAGCTTTTTCACAGCCTTGCTGCTTTTTAAAAGTTCTGCAAAGAACTTGATTAACCATGCTTTGAGTATTCTCTGTGTCATCAAGCACTTGATCGAGTTGATCTAAACAAAGTAAAGCAATTATTTATCTATTTATTTTCCCCAATGAGTTTCGTGACTTTAGTTAATTACTTGGTTTTTTGCGAGTAAGGAAGGCGACTACCGTATACAACGTCCTAACTTTTTTCTGTGCGCACAAAATATTGTGGCAATGAAATCTTACTTTAGTTGATTAAGTGTGCCTTGCCTTAATCTTCTTGGGAAAAAAATGTCGTTTAGGAGGTCTGGTGTGTTTATGCCGAGAAAAGTTGAAAAACGCTTGGGCCAACCGGGTGGTTGGCCCAAATGGATTAGCGCCTGACCATCTTCGCGCCAAATTTATAGACCGTAGCAGCATCTCCAGTAACTCTTAAGAGAAACCAGGGGTAAGCTCGCTTTTCCCCTGCCCCACAAAAACTTTTTGAGAAACAGTTTCAGTTATTCAGGGGCTGTTCTTTGGAATACCCTTCCCGTTGGGCTGCGGCAGGTAAATTCCCTGGGAGCGTTGAGGGCTGGCTGCAAGCTATTCCTTCAATGATACACGCACACGACACTTATGTAAAGCAAGTTTATACAGTTAGTAGTATTGTTCATAATGTAATAAAAATAGGGGTAGTTTTAGTTGTAATTGAAATCCTGATGAGTTAACCGTGTCTAAATGAAGTCATTGAATTGAATTGCCTTGAACTTATAACCGGGAGTTGGCTATGTGAAATTCTAAAGTACATCAAATGAAAGCTGTTGAGCAGCAGGAGGAAAAAGGTATTAGCGACGTCCTAAAACAACCACGATCGCAACGCAAGCTAAAGGTCACTTAACCCTCGAGCGTACAAGGAAACTTATACCCCAACCCCCACCGTGTTGTAAGGAGGGATGGAATCCCCTTCATAGGTTTCTTTTCTGGGATTTTACCAAAAAAATCGAAATTACCCTAAAACGGCTTGTTTTTCGTCGGTATGTTCTATTTTTTCCACCAAAAAAGGTTGAAAAAAAGGACTTTTATTCAAAAATGGGTTGAGCTCATGAAGAGAGCTCATGGGTTGAGATCTGAAGTCATTAGGACTTCAGATCTCGTAACAATTGCAACCAATTCTCCCCAAAGTTTGCCACAATATGTCTAAGGTATAAGCCTACATCTACTGTAAACGGCACATAGATGCCCCACGAAAAGTCCTCTTAAAAAATTGAAGAGACAGCTAGTCGGGAATTAAAAAGCAATTTCTTTTTCAGCCTCTCGATTATTCCAATTTATCTTATAGAATAGAATCTGGAATATAGTTATTTCAGATTGTTGTCTTGAACAGGTCGGCTAAAAACTAGTAGCAAAAGGTTACACGTGCAAAACCATTGTTTTACTCGTTAACCCTATTCAGACCGGGCTTTTTTTGGTCTTCTGGGACCGGGGGGGGGGGGGGCTGATTCGGCCCCCACCTCATAACTCCGAGGATCTTAGAGCTATGACAACAAAACTTGGAGGGCAGATAATAAGTCCCAAAATGTCTCCTTTGAGGTCCGCAAAACAAGCCGATGACATCATATGACGTAACAACTACGTCAGGTTCTAAAATGGCTGCCATCTTGGATCCGCCATCTTGGATTTCTTGACTTTTCCAGAACCTTTAAAATTTGCCAAAATTGACCAAAAAGTAACCGAAATCAATAAAAGAACACGAAAATGATATAAAAATGTAAAACTTACTTCAGAAAAGTTAATTTTTCAATGAAAAGGTGAAAATTTTATATTTTGAAAAAACAGCCTGTCAAAAAGTGGTTGCCATGGCAACGACAAACTTGATGGACAAGCACTTGCTATGCCACATTGTTCCCAAATAATTTTTAGGAAAAGTCACCAAGTCTGGTGTGTTTAGCTTGGTTATGAAAAAAGTTATAAACGTCCAAAGTGAGTGCGGGCACAATCGGCCCCCCCGGTCTGAATAGGGTTAAACTGTTTTTTTGCAACCTTTTCGTTGCCGTCCGCTCAATGTTGCTTAAGTTCCCAAATATCGCTCTTTACTGGGCATCAGTGCATTTCATTATATTAAATTATACCATAAATAAACCGCTTGTACAAGAAATAATTGTGTCGCACCCGTAAGAAAGTCGTCTTTTTAACTTATTTGCCAACATACTTACCTCGAATACCGTCAAATTAAAAGTTAGAGCCACCTTGCGCAGCATAATAAACATTGCCAAAAGAAAGAACTGCCCAATAGCTTTTATTTGAATTGTGATACCTTAGGATTTCATCCAGCAGTCTTGAGAGTTTGAATCTCCTTGCACAGCATAATAAACTGACTACCACAAGATGGTCACCTTTCAGGATTTCACACACTGGCTCAACGTTAGAACCAGCATAATAAACAGCACCACAGGAAAGTACTGTTCAGTAGCTTTCATTTGAATGCTCACACCTTAGGATTTCATTCACAGACTCAAACTTTGGAACCGCTCTGTGCAGCATAATAAACAACAGCACAGGAAAGTACTGCTCAGCAGCTTTTCAGTGAAGTAGCACATTGCACCCTGCACAACTTATGGCACATGAGAGGCTTCTATTGTTTTCTATTGTATTAAGGCTCAAACCATAATAAACACTTTAATTACCTGTAGGATGAAATGAATCCCCGTATTTGCGCCAGTATTCATTCTTTAAACTGCCGACAAACTTTCGAAATGTTTTGACCTAAAATGAGGAATAAGACATATTTATTAAGACTGACTTATTCGGGAGTAACATTTTCATCAGAGTGCAAGGAAATTAAATAGGCAAGTAGGTCTAAAAACGCAACGTTCCTAAATCAAATTGGATGCATTGCAATCACTGTATAATCTTTTCATCTAGCAGAGTATTATGTTTCATTTGGTAGCATTTGGCTATTTCTGTGACTTACCCTAAAAATTTTGGGATGAAAAGCATTTTTTTCAGTATTTTTTGCAACCTTTTCGTTGCCGTCCGCTCAATGTTGCTTAAGTTCCCAAATATCGCTCTTTATTGGGCATCAGTGCATTTCATTATATTAAATTATACGATAAATAAACCGCTTGTACAAGAAATAATTTAATATAATGAAAAGCCCGTTCCATATCTCCCGAGTGTAGTGCACGAGGTTAGGGAGGGGGAGGGAGGGAGTCAAGTATGCCTATGATTTGTTCATTTCATGCTTTATTACAGCTCAGAGTGGCTTATTTCAGTATAAGATAAAGTACTTTCTTATCAAATATCTTCACGTCATAAATTCTCATAAGCCTATATGTGGTTCCCTTTTCACGGCTTGGTTTTTTTTTCGGTAATTTACTATGCATTTACGTTTTCTTAAAAAAAATCACTGAAAAACTAGTTCTATGAAATACAAAACATTCACATAATAAATATACCAAGAAAAGTTTGTAAGCACAGGCTGACTGGCTTAAAGGGAGCTACGCCCCTGGTGGCTGTGCAGTGAGTGTTAACGTATTTTCCACGTTTTGTGGCGACATCATCTCATTTTATGGGCCTCAAAGGAAACAGTTTTATTGTCCTAGCTTTAATTTTCTTCAAGTTGTGGAGGCAGAATCAGTCCCAAGCCTCAGAAAGTTCCCACGCTAAGTAGGGATAAGAAACCATATCGTAGGATTTGCACCCTGTTTAGAGACCTTTGGATGCCTATTTCCTTCGCAGTAGCCTGAGAAAACAGCCGACGTTTCACGAGGTCGCCACTTGAGCCCTCGCAAAACGACGTCTGAGTAACGAGCGCAGCAACTCCATACTGATGATGTGTCTCTACCCAGATCTTCTCCAATCAGAAGCACTACCAAGATCTGGGTACTGTCACGTCATTAGTATGAAAAAGCTTGGGAGCAAGCACGTCATTAGTATGAAAAAGCTTGGCAGCAAGGATGTTGCTGTGGGCAGTTTTTCTTTGAGCATTCAGCTCATCAATAACTGTGCTGGTGAATACTCAAGGCCTGACCAACTGACCTCTCACTTTGTCCATTTTATGGAGCATGGTGAGGGCTTGTTGTCTTAACTTCAAAACCCATGCATCAGCAAATTGAATAAACTGCTTACTTCCAAATGGCGCATTATCCGCTATTACAGTGTCAGGTATGCCGTGTCCAAAAGAAAGTTTTCAGGTGTGAAATGACGCAGGTTGTAGTCTTGGTCGCTAAGTGGGACACCTCCGATATTTCGAATAGTAGTCCACAATGAGGAGGTAATCCTTTCCACTGAATGTAAAGATGTCCATGCTTAGCTTGGACCATGGACGCTGAGGAATGTCATGAGAGATGGGTGGCTCCTGGGTGTTGGCCGGCTTGTATTTGGCACATGTGGGACATCTGGATATGTTTTCTTCGATGTCTTGTCCCATACCAGGCCGATACATATTGGACCGAGCTCTGATTTTACACTTCTCTATGCCCAGGTGACTCTCATGGAGTTAAGTCAGCATTTCACCACGCATACCAGTGGGAATAATGAGCTTCTCTCCTTTGAATATATACTAGACCTTCTATGACGTGAAGCTTGTCCCCGATAGGCCGGTATTGACGTGACCTGATGGGTGTGTCTCGCTTGTACTCTGCCACCATTTACTAATGAGTACCTGCACGTCCGTCTGTAGAGCTTCGTCGGCAGCTGTTGCTTGCTTCAGCAGGTCGACTTTTCTCTGGTAATTGGCAGCTCGGAGACCAGACTGTGTATCCTTAATTCCATTTCTTCATCTGGAGACAGCATATCAGCAATGCAAACCTTGATGCCTGGAACGTACTTCAAGTTTAGTTTATATCTCAGTAGCCCGAGAAGCATGAGCAAAATTTTTGGCGAGGAATTCTGGAGTGGCTTTCGGATAATTGTTTCAAGTGGTTTTTTTGTCATTCGCAACTCCAACTTCTTTACCATAAATGGAGTGGTGAAAATGCTCTGCAGCAAACATGACCGCTAGCAGCTCTTTCTCGATTCGGAACCAACACTGTTCGGTCTCAGATAAGGCACGCGAGGCGTATGCTACTGGTCCTCTGTCCTGGAGAAGGCAGGTACCTAGACCAGTGGATGAGGTATCAGCTTGTACGTCAAAGTAGCGCAGAACTGGTTCACTGCTGAGAACTTGCTTAATCTTGTCAACAGCCTGCTGGTGCTCCGGTAACCATGGGAACTCTATATCTTCCTTCAGTTATTGCCTGATAGGACCCATAGTGATGGACATGTCTGGGATGAAATCTTAAAAAGAGGCAACAGTTCCCATCAACCCGCGAACATCTTCTTTACCTGTTGGCTGGGGTAATTCCACCATGGCATTGACTTTGGCTGGGTCAGGTCGGATGGCTGGTTTTGCAGGTCAGAGTAGCTTTTCCCTTGTGGTTGATGATGCGGTCCCCACAGACTCTCAGAATAAAATTTGATGTTTGTAGGCGAAGACGATTCCGCAGCTTCTTGAACGCTTTCCAAGATATCACGGTGGCTGAGGCACCAGTATCGAGTTTCATCTTCACTTTGCTACCAATTACTTTCACAAAAAAGAACCACGCTGAGTTGTCTTGGGCAGAGATGTTCCCCACATAGAGGGAGTCCACAAAGAACTCATCTTTGCTATTGTCTAGAGTGACCATTGCATTTACTTTAGGATTCACCGACCTGCATTGACTAATGAAGTGGTTTGGACCTCCACACCTTAGGAATGTCTTTCCCCAGGAAAGACATGTCTTTCCCCATGTCTTTCCCCAAGGCATGTCTTTCCCCATGCCTTAGGCATGTCTTTCCCCCTGAAGTGGTTTGGACCTCCACACCTTAGGCATGTCTTTTCCCAGGCTGGACACTCGTTTCGCATCGCGTGGTTCCACACCTTCGGCAATTTAATCCTCTATCACGGTTTTGGGAGTTTCGCCCTCGAGATCCGCCTTGTTTGCCGCTTTTGGAGTACGACCTTTGCTTGGACGAGTTGTGTTAAGGGCGTCTACTTCTTTGTAGTCCGTCTTGTCGGCGCCTTTTATGCTTACGAATCTCTTGTGTGCGAGCTATGAAGATCGAGAAATATCAACAGCTTTCTGCGGATCGGTTCACGAAGCAGTCGCTTTTTAAGCGTAGGATTTTCCGTCGAGATTACACTTTTCTCTCTCTGATCATGTTGTCTGGCTCAGTGAACACGTGCGATAAAGCGAGCGTGCGTAGCTGCGTAAAGAATTCGTCGAAGGTTTTCCCTGCGGTCTTCGAAAAATCCCAGAATTGGTACCTGGAGAATACGAATCGTTTCTGTCCAGCGAATTCCTTTTCGAATTTAGCTTTCACATGGTTGAATTTGTTCTTGTTTTCGCCTTCGTGCCACTCGAAGTAATTGTATCGCTCTAATGCTTCGGGGCCAACAGCCGACAACAGCATGGCGATATTGGTTGGATCGGGTTTCTTCGTCATTTCTTTAGCGACGAGATACAATTCGAATCTTTGTAACCATCTTCTCCAATTTTCGGAGGGGTTTCCTTGAAGCGAAAGATATTCAGGAAGCTTCAAGTCTTGCTCCATTTTGGTTGTTTATCCCACAATTTAAAACCATGTAACGGAAATGGAAATGGTCTTTAATGGTTATTCCTTGACAGGCTTTTCAATAACTATTTACAATAATATAATAATAATTAATACTAAAATCCTAATGTACAATAAATAGCATAAAAATTATCTAATAAATATATATGTATATATCAATGAGTATCAATGCGTAATATTATCATAATAAAGTACTGAGTAATTTGTCCTTCATTTCGACCTTGAACTTTTTCAGGCTATAGTTCTTCATTTGGCTGTCTAGATTGTTCCATATGTTGGCCGCGCGATATTGGAAGGTGCGCTGACCAGCGGTAGTTCTAAACAACGGGGTATTCAAAGAATCGCGCTTACGCGTATTACGTGAATGGATGTTTGATCGTTTAGTCAGTTTCAGCACTAACACGAGGAGTCGGTGGAAGCCATGTTTAATACAGAACAAGACCTGGCCAGGTTACATATGTACACAGGCCAGGTTACATAATGTGACAGGTAAAAGACGCGCATTCTTTCAAAAAAGCTTGACCACCTGCTACTAATGACGTCATATCTCGTAACCATAGCAACCGATTCTCACCAAACTTGTCTCGATATTGGTCTAAGGGATATACGAACAGCTACTGAAAACGGCAGATGCAGATAATAAATCGTCTTGGAAAAATGCAACGAAGACTTTATTTGGAGGGGGGCAGGAGAGTTATCTTACTAAGACGCCTTACCGCAAAGCATGCCCAGTATAGTTAACTGTCTGTAAGCTAGAAAGTTGCCGAGACTTGATAATATAAAACAGCCTATGAATAAATAAAGAAACGTATCCGTTAACTACCGAGAACTGTCCCTCGAAAACTAATAACCTGTGGACACGGGCTAGACAACTAAATGCCCGGTACTCTGTTAATAAGGCTATTAGCTAGACGGCAAAATGTAGTTGTATATAGTGTCGCTCAATGGAACTAAGAAGTCTGTTTTTAACTCTAAGGGGTAATCTCTGTTTTTGTTTTCCAAGTTAAAAGAAGTGAAAAGGCGGAGTTCATCTGCGTTTCGTTACGTGACATAAATATCGTACCAACGCTGGGTTTGACGCGTTTAACAGAGACGCAGTTTCCCCACGCTGATAACACCAAGGGTATGTAAAGAAGACATTTTTGATTGATATTTCGCGCTAAACGAAATTAGTCGAATCATTTTTCGCTAAAATGGAAATTTGGCTCAAAGTTGCAGTTAATTTGTTATTGCTCTGAAATATGTCGATAAAGTTAGATGATGAAAAGTCCGAGAAATGGAGATTGAAGAGAATACGACAGTTGGAAAATAAATCTACTTTCAATTGGTACATTCTTCAGTGATGACCATACTTTTTCATTCGAGGGATTTTAGCTCCTAGAGCGATGGACAAACGTGTCTCGTATTTAGCCAACGTTTACACTATGGAAGTCAACTTGGGCTCCCAGGGGGGTACTCCGGACTTCAAGTGACGGGGATGATCGAAGGATTTTTTTGGGTTTGAAATTTTCGTTTCCGGGATTTTTTTGGGTATGAAGATTTGGCAGGTATTTTTTTGGGTGGCTTGATTTAAGTATGGATTTTTTTGGGTATTCAAAATGATCTGAAGATTCATGGTAGTGCCCATGTATCCCGGCCGCGTAGTTCCGCAAATAAAGGACAACTAAACTTGTTCTTGCCCGGGTAGTCTTGTTTTGTTTAGAGTTGTCATTCATAATGTTGTTGTTGACACAGAAGATGTTCTTGGGTGTCCCTAGTGTTGTTAGAATGACTACCAGATAAGGAAAGGATAAAATCATCTGGTATGATGAATTATAACCAAATACAAACATTAAATTTCTAGTGGTTTTTTTTTCGTGTTAGATCATTTAATCCTTTCTGGAAATTAAGGCTCGGAATTTCGGCATGGGATTTTTTGGGGGTAAATTTTTGGTCCAGGGATTTTTTTGGGTTTTGTTGGAAGCCCTAGGGATTTTTTTGGGTATTGATTTTTGCCCCCATTCGATCATCCCCGTCACTTGAAACTCGGAGTACCCCCCCTGGGCTTGGGCTTTGGGTTTGGGACGAGAAATATTTGGATCCAAACAATTTGTCACACCATACTGTCACTGATGTGACACTCCACTTTTAGAATGGTCCAGTCTCCCTAACTTTCTTATAGCCCATTGATAGGAGACAGTTAACGTTACTGGAGTAAGTTACGATACGGCATGGTAGTTAGCATCCTCGTTAACTTCAGACAACGACAAGAAGCGCACTCGTCGCTGGTCGGCTTATGATAGTTGAAGAATTAAACCATCATTAACCTCCCCGCGTAACGTAACAAGGATTCAAGGAATAAATGATACAAACAAACCTCTGAGTCATGCTTTCTAGTTGCTTTCGATGTCTCTAAAAACATTCAAACATTCCTGGGGCATCTTTTTTTTCAGCCACACCAAATAATAGAAATAATGGCGATCCTTTTGAGTGATGTCAACAAGAACCTTCCTCTAGAAGAGGTACATGACCGTGCCAACGCAAATAAATCAACCTACTTACCACTTGCTTTCGCCATGCTTGTTCTAAAAGTTCATCCGCTTCATTACTTTTCTTCTTTCGAAGACAAAGGAATCCCATGGCGAGAACAGAAATGATGTTAAAAGGAACAGGTATAGGGTGATAGTTACAGTATGTCTCGATCGTTATGGCTTTCTGGAATACCCACTCCTTCTTCGCATTATCCTGAGAAGAAAATTAACGTGATAGTGGACCTATAGAATAATTTTTTTTCTTTTTCAGTGCAAAAGGCCAGTTGCACTTTCAAGCATATCGTATTATAATGACAAATACTCCGTACAGAAGCGTTATTTTTCTTAATTTCTTTTTGTAAAAATACGTCAGGAAATTTTTAACAATTAGATTATGAGCTCGAGATTTCTATCGCGTGATAGTTGATGAGGCCGAAGGCCGAATCAACTAGCACGCATAGAAGTCGAGAGCGAATAATCTAATTGTTTTAGTATAAATCTACTAGACGTTCAAAACTTAACAGCAGGCACTACATGTTTTTATTGAAAAATGATATAAATAGGTCACACCGCGCGCGGAAAAAGTCTACTCACTATCTACAACAGAATAGATAGTGAGTAGCGTAGCCAATCAGAGAACAGCATTAGTGATAGAACGCTAGTAGATTTATACTAAAACTAAATAGATATCGTAGGAACTTTGCCGTGTCTCAACGTTTTTGCCAGTTAATGTTCAAGCTTACTCCAAACGAAAATATCTAGTAAAAACAATATGCAAATTAGCGGGAATTTACACTTGCATACAAACATAATTGTTTTGCTGTTTATGCATGCATGTGATTCATGCGATCATCGGCGTAAGCCGCATAAACATATTAGTGGTTGACTTCACTCCAGACTTTTAAGAACTTAATACTTGGAAGCTACTAAGTTTTGCTTAGCAATGAAATTGCATGTGATACCAAAAACTACAGATGCTAGACTTGACAGCTCATTAAATGCGGCATGACTTGAATGGATTCAAGCAAAACTTTGGTCTGGTTTCGACAACGGCGACGGAAACCACCCGGCGAAACCTGCACAGATAGATGAAAGCTTTAGAAGTAATAAAGAACTGAGGATAGTAAAATTGTTTGAATCACGAACGCTTCTTTGTATTTTACTCACTTGTTCAGTCATGTTTTATTCTATTCTTGTTCCCTTTATTTCTCTTTTTTTCCCTTTCTTTCTTGATTTTATAGCAATTAGCGGTTGATTTTTTAAATAAAACAGTTATTTTACTCGGGCTTGCTGGAAATCAAATGATTATAACCAGCGAGGCACGTTACCCATCATTCCATATTCAGCAAGCCTGAGTAAAATAAAAGTAGCTCAGACTTTGACAGAGGGTGGTGACAATGACTAAGCCAAATACCAGGAGTAACGGTAACTTTTATACAAGGAAATCTGCTTACCTGCACTCGCTGGTAAGTGTTGGACAGCAACGCAATGAGCATGTTGATGAGAAGGATGAGCGCCATGACAAGATAAGCGGCAAATAACAGACGAGCGAGGGTCTCTGAAAAAGAATCCGTTGATGCGAAGAAATCTAATCCATCGGATAAATCCAACAAAGACAGGCCAAGCTGGGAAGCTATCTTCAGCCAACTAAATAAAAAAATAAATAATAAACAAATAAATAAATAAATGTCCTTTATTTACCCTCGGCAAGCGATTAGCAAGGTGCTAGTGGGGACAAGCATTTTCACCTTAGAAACAAATATTTGAAACTTAACACAACAAGTTAGAAATCCCAACTGGCAGGACGCAGACCAGTTGGCTATTCTCTCTAGGGGCTCCGCACAAAAAAGGCCTTAGAACGCTGATTACGTAACCCTAGCATGCTGCGTTCAGTCCGTGGCAATCCATCACGTGTCTCATTAGTATGGGGCTCTTATATAAGGCCACTCCCTTGTCGCGATAGCTCATTCAGTCTTTTCGGTGTTTCGAATGCTTCTTTTCGCGCTTTTTGTTTTCGCTTCATCGCTGCGCCACACTTTAATTCTTATGGCTGACCAAGTTCCTGTTGTTCCGGCTGATGTTCAACAATTACAAGACGCTTTAGCAGTTCCGCCAGCACAAGCTGGAGCTGCTCAGGACGCTCAAAATATTGATGGCGGCGATCCACCAGCTGCAGTAGCGCAAGTTGCGGTCCCTGCAGCTCAACCTGCTCATCAACCTCATGCTGATGTGGTAAGTCGTTCTTGCCTTTCGTTCGCCTGCTTTGCTTTCTTTCTGCTATTGGTGGCTAGCGTTTACGTTTTGCGGATCGTCGCAGCTTTAGTTTCCCGTTTGGTTAGCTTTATACGCTAGTTTGTCTTGATTATAGCGTTGTTGTTATAGGTTTCAAGTGAGTTTGTTTCGCCCCTCCTGCCTATCGTATTTGTTCCGCTCTTTGTTGTGGTCACTAGTTTCATTCGAAGTCTCGTACTCGGTTCGTATTCATGTCACCCGAACTGTCCTAGCGAGTTAGTCTCGCTTGGGTTGGTGTATAGCTAGTTTTTTACTGCAGTGTTGCGGTGAGTTTGTTTTATTTCGCTTAGAAGCGTTTGGCTCCGAAGTGTTTTTGTGAGTTTGTCTCTCCAAAGTGTCAGTGAGTTTGTCTCACCGAAGTGTTAGTGAGTTTGTCTCACCGAAGTGTTTTTTGTGAGTTTGTCTCACCAAAGTGTTAGTGAGTTTGTCTCACCGAAGTGTTAGTGAGTTTGTCTCACCGAAGTGTTAGTGAGTTTGTCTCACCGAAGTGTTAGTGAGTTTGTCTCACCGAAGTGTTTTTAGTGAGTTTGTCTCAACAAAATGTTGAAGTGAGTTTGTCTCGTCGTAGTTCTATTATGGGTTTCCCTCACTGAAGTGTTAAAGTGAGTTTGTCTCATTGACGTGTTGAAGTGAGTTTGTCTCACCGAGATATTCTAGTGAGTGTGTCTCACCTAGATGTTCTAGTGCGTTTGTCTCGCTGTAGTTCTATTGTGAGTTTACCTCTCTAAGTGTTATAGTGAGTCTACCTCGTTGATGTGTCGTAGTGAGTTTGTCTCGCCGAGATGTTCTAGTGAGTTTGTCTCTCTGAAGCGTTTTATCAGTTTGTCTCACCCAAATGTCATTGTGGGTTTGTCTTTCTAGGATATTTATATTGTGCGTTTGTCTCGTTGCCGGAGCTTCTCGCTCCGCTTGCGGCGATGTTAAGAGTTTATCTCGTTGAAGAACTGTTATTGTGTCTTGTCTCGCTTTAGAGTGCTAGAGTGAATTTGTCTCACTTCATGTGTTTTAGCGATTTTGTCCGGCCGTGTGCTAATTTTTTACTTTCTTTGGTTTAAGAATGTTAATGCATTGAAAGACAAGGTAGAACGGTTGGAATCAACCCTGACACGTACTAGCGTTACGTCGGCCCTCGATACTGTGCGTCAGCTGGCCAGCCGCCCTACTCCCCTGGTTGACCGGTACACCCTTATTGCTGCTCTTGAACAGTTGGCGGATGTTTCAAGGGAGACTGTCCACCCCGATCGTAAGAGATTCGATGCGATCTTTAAACAGTGCAGACCACTTGTCGATGAACCCCGCCTTGCCGCCATTATCATCAATTTGTTGGGTGACAAGGAAGAGAAACTGGTAGCGGGCCAGATTCATAAGCTTTTGAAATCAAGCAATCCGTCTCCGTCGCCACGTGGTCCTGTCCTTCAATTTGGCCAAGGTTCTCAGCCGGGTCCCAGTTCTTGGGGCCCTATGTTCTCCACCGGCTTCAGAGGCCGTAGAGGCGGGCGCTCAGGTCCCTTACGGGGCAATTGTAAGAGTGTAGGGCACTTTATTGCCAATTGCCCTTTGAATAAGAGGAAATAATAAAGATGTACTGTTTGTGTGTCAGTTCCTTCTGAATTTCGTTTTTTCTCTTGTGTGTCTAGTTGTATTCTCGTTTCCCCGCTCGAGCTAGGCTTCCCCGAAGGGGTTATCTTATACCCTTCATTGCTCTGTCCCTGGACGGGGTATTTCGGGGTTGCTTCGCTTTGGGGTTTTCCCCCCTCATAGTTCGCTTCATTTCCTTTCAGGGGAATTGTAAACGATTTAAGACATTTCATTTCAACCCAGAAGAAGCTGCGCTCCAGCGTGTTTCCGTTACCTGGTGTGATTGGAAGGGTAAACCCCAAGGCGTCGTAACCCCGGTACCCTCGGTTCAGGTGGTTTCCTCGCTCATGGCCAAAGCTTCACCTAGTCTTCTTTCATTCCGAAACCCGGACGCTTTTGTAGCTGGGGAGTTGCACAGGCATGTTGACAAGTAAGAGGAAATCCTCGCCCAGCATCCAAAACAAGATGAGATTTTATCATACATCAAATATAAGGTTTGTCCCTTACGGGGCAAATGCTTCAATTGTAAGAGTGTAGGGCACTTTATTGCCAATTGCCCTTTGAATAAGAGGAAATAATAGATGTACTGTTTGTGTGTCAGTTCCTTCTGAATTTCGTTTTTTCTCTTGTGTGTCTAGTTGTATTCTCGTTTCCCCGCTCGAGCTAGGCTTCCCCGAAGGGGTTATCTTATACCCTTCATTGCTCTGTCCCTGGACGGGGTATTTCGGGGTTGCTTCGCTTTGGGGTTTTTCCCCCTCATAGTTCGCTTCATTTCCTTTCAGGGGAATTGTAAACGATTTAAGACATTTCATTTCAACCCAGAAGAAGCTGCGCTCCAGCGTGTTTCCGTTACCTGGTGTGATTGGAAGGGTAAACCCCAAGGCGTCGTAACCCCGGTACCCTCGGTTCAGGTGGTTTCCTCGCTCATGGCCAAAGCTTCACCTAGTCTTCTTTCATCCCGAAACCCGGACGCTTTTGTAGCTGGGGAGTTGCACAGGCATGTTGACAAGTAAGAGGAAATCCTCGCCCAGCATCCAAAACAAGATGAGATTTTATCATACATCAAATATAAGGTTAACGTTAAGGACTTTTTCACCCGCTTTCGAGGGGATTTTCAAGGAACATTTTACGATTCTCCTTGCCCGCCAAGAGCAGAGTTCAGCAATAACAAATCGTGTCTTGGCTTTGAGGATTTTATTTCTTCTACAATTTTGGAACGTGTTAAAAACGGATCTCTCTCAGTCTGGGGAAGGGTTGGTGAAGACGATCCCCCTCATCTTGTTATGCCATTGACTATAGAACCCTCTAAGCCAAGGTTATGCCACGATGAACGCTTTCTCAATTTGTGGATAAGAGATTTGCCCCTCAAGTTGGATTACATATCTGATTTACCTCGTTATGTCGGAAAATACCATTTCCAAACAACTATGGACGATAAAAGTGGTTATGACCACGTTGAAATTTCCGAAGAGAGTAGAAAATATTTTGGCCTACAATGGCAAGGCTGGTATTTTGTTTATAATACTATCCCTTTTGGCTGGAAGGGCAGTGCATACGTCTACCACTCTATTGGTATGGCTGCTACCAGCTACATTAGATCCCTGGGAGTGCCATGTAGCCAGTATATTGATGACAGACATGTTGGACAGCTTTCTCCTCCCCCTGAATCACGTGCGTCTGCGGAAGATTGGTCGGATTTAGAGTTTGCCAATGCTGCCATTTTCATAGCTGCTTTTGTTGTTATTTCTTTGGGATATTTTATTGGCTTATCCAAGTCGTCGCTTATCCCTGCTCGAGTAGTCAAATTCCTTGGATTCTTGGTTGACTCTCAACTTTGCGCCTTCCTTTTACCGGAGGATAAGAAGATTAAGTTTGCAACTTTACGTGAGCACATCTTAGCCAACCGGGAGGTCTCAGTTAAGACCCTCCAGCGTCTGGCGGGTAAAATATCTTCTTTTTGTATCGCGGTCCCTGCGGCCTTGCTCTATGCTAGGGACATTTTCCGGTCCACTGCTGGCTTCTCTAGGTCTTCGCGTTTAGTTCGGGTGACGGGAGCCCTCAGGAAGGAAATAGAACATTGGCGCTTCCTTGACTCTTGGGAGGGTTGTCTGCCGTGGCTTAATGAAAAACACGTTGTGGTCAAGATTTCCTCTGACGCTTCGAATTCTGGTTGGGGAGGTTCTATCATGTCACCGGGCTTGCCGCCTTTCGAAGTTCGCGATTACTGGGCCAGCGATACTAGATCTCACCCGATTGTCGTTAAAGAAGCCCTCGCCTTTGTTAATACCTTGCAAGCTGGTAAATCCCTCGTTACCAATGCGCGTGTGGATGCTCACACCGACAGTTTGGAGAAACAAGGCGGTAGGAATGTGCAACTCAATGACGCTCTCAAAAAGTTGCACGAAACAGCCTTCGCGCTCAACGCAGTAATTTCGCTCAAGTATGTCCCATCTTCTGCCAATCCAGCCGATCCGCCGTCCCGTGTCTTGTCGGATCTGGATTGCACGCTTTCTAGGAAAGCTTGGCGAGAACTAGAACAGAAGTTTGGTCCTCATACAATTGACCTCATGTCTCTGGATTCGAACGCCCAGATTGATAGCAAGGGCAAAACGTTAAGGCACTTCACCCCCTTTTTTTACGCCGCACTCTTTAGGGGTGAACGTTTTTGCTCAAACTATTTCGCCAGCCGAGAATGCTTACGTGTTTCCTCCATTTGTGCTCGTTGGTCCACTTTTGAGATTTCTGCTGGAATCCGAGCTGTGCTTCTCTATCGTCATTCCCAAGCTCTACCCACTCCCGTTTTGGTGGCCTATCCTGGTTTCTCGCAGCCACGCCTGTTTACAATTGGGAAGTAAAGAGGATTTGGGGATTCTTCTTTTTCCTTCACGTAATGTAAGTTTTGAATCTCGCCCACTTCCATGGGACCTTTTTGCCTTCAGAGTAGCGAGTGGAAAGTAGACATTTTTCTCTTTTTCTCTCTCAGTCCAGACGACCCAGAATTTGGAGACCGGCTGTCCCATGTCCGCAATGTGCCTAACTCAACGATGATTCGTTTAACTTTTGTCAGAGGTGTGGATTTAGAAGAGATCTAGTTGTTGTGGATAACGCCCGAGACCTGGTAAAAATCGACCTTAAAGATATTGAAGACCGTATTTCGGAACTCAAGGAGATCAGGTCCAACAAACCTTATGAGAAACAAAAGTCCTCTACTCACCGGGAGCTGGTTAGATTTCTGGCATCTTTACCCACTCCCAAGTCTCTCTCCTCTGCCTTCCCTGGGGACATCCAGAAATTCCTCGTTTGGAAGGACAAGTCAGGCCGAACAAAAGTCCATCAGATGTCATGTCCACAAGCGGGCCAAACTCGACCTTCCTCTTGTAGTTGCCCTACGAGGTTAGCTGCCGGTACGGTCGACAGCCTGTTGGGAAAGCTCAGGGCCATCTTTGCTGAAGCTGGACTCGGGGGAGAATGGGATGACAGGTTGGGAATTGGAAATCCTGTTTCCCATCCATCTATTAAGAACTATTTGAAATTAATTAAGGAAGAACAGGCTAAAGCCAGAGTTTGCCCAAAGAAGGCTGTACCTTTGTTTCTTAAAAAACTTCAAATTATAGCTCAGTTTATTCTCGCTCAACTTCAAAGCCCACGGATCTCCCCTATTTCCCTGTATATTTTTAGTCGAGATCTTTGTTTTTTCACTACCGACTTTTTCTCGGGAGACCGCTCTTCCGATTTGGGTAGGGTCCTGTCCAGAGAGGTTTTATATTTTCCCGATTCCTCTGGGATATTATTTAACCATACGTTTGGGAAAACTTTGAGAGGGGATTCGGTTAACACGTTTGCAGTGCGTCGCTGCGACAATCTAGTTGTGTGCCCAGTCAAGAATTTTGAGCGTTATATTGCAGTCGCTAAGTTAATTAAAATCAACCTAGGTCAGGGTTTTTTATTTCGTGTTACTAAAGGTAATAATGTTACCCGGGAACCTTTTATTGGTTCTGCAGTTCATGGTCGTCTAAAGTTCTATCTAGACCAAATTTAAGCCAATGATGGAGAAACTCCTCACAGCTCTCGTAGTGGCTGCTCCATAACGCTTTCTCTGCTCGGAGCCTCCAAGGAAGCAGTTGCTAACCATGTCGGTTGGGCTAGTACGAAGATGGTTGACCACTATAATGACCTCCGGAACATATTACGCCCTAATGCTCCAGCTGCGTTACTCTCTGCGGAAGCTTCTGGCTCTTCGTGCAATGTTGCTATGGTTTACGAGTCCTTTGCGGATATTTCTTCTTTTAAGCCAGTTTTTCCATAGAGCTTTTTTTTTTTTTCTCTGTAATGCTTAAACTTTGTTCTAGATTTTAGACTTGTTAGCTTCTGTAAGTTTCTGGCCTATTTTTTAGTATCGTTTGAGTTTTGGGAGGAATGTACGTTCAGAGTTTATGGGATCATAGATTTTATATTCATATGGAGTTTCCAGGAGACTCTCCGCCGTAGGGCTGAGTCTCCCATATCTTATCTAGTCTAAGGCATTGTTTGCGGACAGCCCCGGAGAGAATATATTACTATTCTCTCTAGGGGCTCCGCACAAAAAAGGCCTTAGAACGCTGATTACGTAACCCTAGCATGCTGCGTTCAGTCCGTGGCAATCCATCACGTGTCTCATTAGTATGGGGCTCTTATATAAGGCCACTCCCTTGTCGCGATAGCTCATTCAGTCTTTTCGGTGTTTCGAATGCTTCTTTTCGCGTCCCGCCCACCTCCCCGCAGCGATGAACCGGCACTCCACCAGGAGCTCCCCGCTCCTGACCGCCTTAGGCTGAGTCTCCCATATCTTATCTAGTCTAAGGCATTGTTTGCGGACAGCCCCGGAGAGAATATATTACTATTTACAAGTGTGGCCGAGGAGTCGAACCCGGGACGGCCGTGATACAGCTCCAGATAGCTCAGGCGGAACTTGAACCCGGGACCTCCGGATTTCAAGTCCGGCGCCCTAACCACTCGGCCACACTGCCGGACAAGCATGACAAGACAACAGCCCTCGTGTAGGTACACACGTAAGTGGCTCAAGAGTTACTATTCGCTGATCGGGCAAATTAATACAAAGGATTTTTTGCGCCCAAGCAGGAACGGGCATTCGCGAAGCCATTTAGAAATGGTCTGGTGAGAGTCGGTACCCAGGGGCTCCTCCACCTTTTTTTGAAAACTTTTGTCGCGCCGTTTCTCCCGACCTAACTGACTGCCCCCTAGGTCTCCAAGGATGGGTTATATACTGGATGTTAGCTTGGTATGAAACGGGGGACTTAAGACAACCCATAATCAGATAATTCATAATACAGCCGTGTTCCTTAACTCACCAAAGTATTCCGGTCTTTTTGCACAGACTGAAAGGAAACGCATCGCTCTACATTAGAAGGTTTTTTATGGCTTAGGTCGATGCATCGTCAACAGCACTGACCGAGTTTTGACGACTGGAAAATTGAAGTGGATGGGAGAATGGATGAACTTCGCGCAGTACGTCTCGTTGGCTATCAGTTCAAAAACGACTCGATTTCATGGGGTATTCAATAGTAGGCAACCTATTGATATGAAACTACGACACACTTTTTACCAATTCTCTCACGTTACTTTGATCGGCAGTTGTCACAATAGGGATCACGTTTCGACCGAAACAGGTCGATATGTTTCTCTAGGCGAGGTGCAGGAGAACTTACGCAAAGCTAATTTACAAATAACGTTTAAGTGTGTAAAGGTCTACAAAGGTCACTTAACGGTAGGTAGATCACCTCTCCAGTTACGTCTGGAAAATAAGTCAAAACGATACACAATATCATTTAAAACGATCAGTAAACATATTTTTCTCCGGTGCGCACAAGCGGAAGCCCTAGCCAAAAGTTAAATAACCCGGAAAGAGAAGCTTAATTGGTGATAAAGTGCCTTGCCATAGAAACATAAATGTCAATCTCAACAGGGTGAATGCCAGAACCAAGTCTCGTAATAATCAGACCTAATCACATGTATTCCTTCGAAGATAGTTCGTCCCGTTTACTTTCCGGATCATATAATGGCCGTTTGTGGCAAACACCAAGGCAGAGATTACCACGAGATCATTTTTATAAACGCGAAAAGGTTTGTGTTTGGGTGCATCAACAACGTAGTATTAATCCGAAAATTTTGAGTTCAATTTCCAGGTTGTGTTCACGCCCAGTGATGTTTTATTAACTTCTTTATGTAAAAATAACCGGTTAGCTGTCAGCGTTTACATGATAAGGAGAAAGAGAAAACGTGCTAAATTAAAATAAGAGAGCTGACGTGTGGTGGCCAAATCTTCAACGGAAAAATCGCTCTAATTATGCAGTTATTTCAGTAGAAATTAGAAAGCTGCTTTTTTGTTTATTGCAGATTTAAATAAGTTTACGCAAAGCTTACGAGAGATTTTACATTCGAAAACGGAAGATGGCAAACGGCAGGTTAACATTTGCCGTTTGATGGAAACATGATTATTTGGTCTTTACCGTGCTCGTATCAAGTTTTCAAAGGCTTTGCGTTGTGTTAGCAATTAATTCTAATCAACACCCTTTTAATAATATACTCAGTTAGTCCACTGAAATGCTACGCTTTGATGTGGAATACTCCAAGTGATAAAGTCTAAAACCTCGATTTAGGCATGCACTAAACGATTTAAACTTCATACAAAAGTTACAAGAACAAACATAATAGAAGTAAAAACAAATTCTTTGAAAACTTACGAGTACTTTTCGCTGTCCTCTTTAAGCATCGAGGTCTCCGCTACAAAAACTTTTGTTATTGTAATTGAAAATGCCAGGGTAATTACAACAAAATGTAGCACTACTACAACTGCGTCTCTGATGATGTTGAACAAGGCGATTTGAATGATTCCAACGCCTTCAAATATCTCCAAAATGGAACCAAAAACTCTAAAAGTGAGCACCATTGCGTTGAAACCATAGAGACATTCAGCTATCTTCAGGGCCTGGTTGTTTGTTGCTGAAACTGACTGAACCCACGTGGCTATTCTCACTGGGAATATCGCACAAAAATAGATGGAGAGGATGGCGAGGTCGCAAATGTTCCAACGATCTCTACAAGAGAAGATTAATAAACACACGAAAACTACTTAAAACAGTTCGTTTCTTCCCAGTCGGAAAATAAACATGTCAAAAACTTCAAGCCGTCTGAAAATTTGGAGTACTCAACAAATGATAACTTTGTAATACACTGGAAGCCCTCTGAGTGGCCTCATTGGAACATGGTTTCTGATTTCTGAGTATGCATGTTGCAATATCGCTCAATATTGATCCTGGACACCTTAGGTACCATTTCCTCGTCTTTTGCTTTAGTTGGTCTTCTATAGCACCAATATAGACATTATTTTCCACGCTAGGCTGTAGGCTAAAGAGATATTACAGTTTACAAACATGATAGCAGGGCTTTGTACCTGAAGTACTTTTTTAGTGCTTTTAGTTTCATTTTCTTCTCTGTGGAACGCACCATGTCCATAATCTGCTTAATTTCCATCAAAAGACGACCAACGAGAAAAAGTAAAATGGCCCATTCTAGACCGCTGAATGCGACTTGTGAAGATTCGAGACAAATCGCGAAGTGAAGTCCAAGGAGGGCCAGGTAGCTTAGTGTATCCCGAAGAAAAATGAAGTAGGGAATCGTGAAAAAATCCTTGTATTTCTCGTAGAAGTCTGTGGAAAAATTTCATAGACACAAATGGTAGCATGGTAACTTTGTGTATGACGTTTAACACAGCATAAGTTGGCTCCTGTTAGCAGTAGTTCTACGCGCACAAGTTGCTCATGACCACCCACCCCTGCGTAACTATTCGTGTCGTGACAAATGAAACTTTAACCCTCTCCCACAGGGAAAATTTGTCACTACTTTCCATTTGCCGAAGATTCAAACTTCCCGTGAGTGGCGTTACCGGAAATTTTGAATCTCATGTATTAGCTAGCCATTGTTTTCGCCACACTCAAAATTGACCTAATATCGAAATGTTTACACCAGTTGAAAGAGAAAGCCACTCCAGAAACCGTATA
This sequence comes from Siderastrea siderea, assembly GCA_964030785.1. Taxonomy (NCBI): domain Eukaryota; kingdom Metazoa; phylum Cnidaria; class Anthozoa; order Scleractinia; family Rhizangiidae; genus Siderastrea; species Siderastrea siderea. Next base: position 1,952,356 of record OZ034970.1, read on the forward strand.
TTTTTTGTACTCAACAATAAATAGACCACACTGAGTTGAGTTACTGACCGTTGTTTGAGCTTCCATAGTGCATGAATCCGATCGCAGTGAAATCCCTCTCCAAAGAAGCAAAAAAATTCATCGGGCACCGCCATTTTGGATAGCGCTTAAACGCCTAGCCGCATATTCATGACGTCATTTCGCCCAACTTGTCAGTTCCAAGATGTTTGTTTGCTCAAACCGTATTGTTTCGAACCAGAACGTGCCGGTAATTCCGAGGACGATGAAAGTGGAGATGATTAAATGAAGGAACGGTTAGAAGGTACATTTTGTGGCACTTGTGAAAGATGTGAAGTGATACCGACTCCGAGAGAATGCGTTTGCTGTCGAGAAGAAATTTGATGTCACTTGTACATTGTTTTAAAACTTAAAATGTGGCTTAAATCGAGCCGCAGTAGGTTTGTGGTGTTAACCTGAATTGTCTGTGATTATTTTAAATTACTGCTTGCGGTGAAATATGCAAGTATTTCTTGCGTCACAGAATACGAGGACTTCTCTCTTGTGTCCTCAAATCCTTCTTCGGGTATTTCCACCAAAGAGTTGGTTTCAAAGCAGTCAGCATTAAAATGCTCTTTAAAAACGTAGACATTTTCCAGTTTTTCGAGAAAGCCACATCGCTTCTCAAGGCGAAGCTGGTCGGACCACTGCTTTGCTAGGTCTGGATTTCATACAGGCAACTGGTGAATCGTTATACCTCTGTCCTTATCTTTTTCGGAGATATTGGCTGTGGTCACGTTGTACAGTTAAGGCCCCGGGTGACAAGCTGCTCATGAATAAATCATTTATCAGGGAAAATTTTGGTGGAGGTCTTACGTTAAAAAACGTTATATCATGAACGCTTGGGGGCCGATTCCGTTGAAACGTAACAGAGAGCTTAGGCACTGGTGGAAGTGCAACATGGCTGTTTTTGGTTTGATAGATTGCGCTTCATTGCGATGCTATAAGCTCCCAAAGTTAAGTCTTTGTAAAACGCGACTCCGTGTCCAAGTTTTCTCCTTGTGGAGAAGACGACACTTCTTGATTTTACCACTCATTGATCAGTTATGACCTCTACTGTGTCACAACAGAAGCCGATTATAGGATTTCGAGTTCCATTGAAAGTTGTAAGCTTTTAAATGAGTAAAATCGTCCTTGTTTAAATTTAAAGCCTTCAATATTTTGTTAAAAGGCCTGTTTGAAAAAATTGCTTCTGTTGTGACAATCTGTAATACACCTAGTTCGTCTGCCTGTTGTGTCAGTTCAGGAAATTCTATATCCGTGCTGTATTCTTGGACACAAAATTTGTGGTTTTTAGGGCTTCCGAAGGCTTACCAAATAAACACGAATGTTTAAGGTAAGATTATGCTAATTATGGAAATTAAATTCTAGCAGCTATTGTTCACTGTCCACAAATGAACATTATTTTTCACATGGCTCGTTTTCCTTTGTTCTTCCAGGCTGATTATATTGAATAAACCCCGCTAATTATCAACTGTCTGAAAAGCTGGGGGCGGCTTTGATTGTAACAGGGGAGAGCGGGGCTGATATTCTAATATTCTCCTAGGGGAATATTAGCGTTGATAATCCCCTAGGGGAATATTAAAAGTAATATTCCCCTCGTGGCACACCCACACGCATCGCATTACACGCATTGACAAACAAAACCACATCTTTACTTCAACAGCGTTACATTTATTTTGCCTACACTGTTATTACATTTTAAATACTACTGAGCAGTTGCTTAAATTGAAGACATGAGAATTGCGCTCCGGAACTCTTGCGTTTGCCTTCTCAGTTTCAGGCTCTGGAACACTGGCCTCGACTTTAACTTTCTTCGCTTCTGGCTCATCCAAAAATGATCTCTTGCTTCCTTGTAAAATATCCGAAACAGCTTCTTTATCTTTTGCACTTACTCGTTGATAAGTGTGAAGTGAACTTTAACTCTTATGTCCAGTTCTTTCCATAATTAATTTATCTGGCACACCCATCGTTAATCCCAAGGAACAGGCTGTTGCCCTTAAGGAGTGGTTGGTTTTGTACCCACCAATTTCACCTTCTTTACATAAATTCTCAACAACATTACGAAGGGTATTTTTCCCGAAGGGAATTTTAGTGTACCATACGTTACTCTCTAATTTCACATCTTTCTTTGGTGTTAGATAGAACACTTCATCTTTCTTAAAATCTTTGGAGCATTTTGAAATATACTTCTTATACAATCTAACAACACACCTTTCTGGTTTGTCCACATTTTCGTGCTGTTCTACTACTTTCGGAGTTACATTGCGTTGCTTTAGTCCACCTCCGTGGTTCTTCTCTCCGTTTGATCTATACTGCAGTCGTGTGCGTTCGATGTGGTCACCTTCAATTACACTCATCTGTTCAAATGTCAAGCTCCTATGCTCTTCATCACTTCTCAAAGCGAAAAACTTTCCAAACAAGAACACAAGGGTGTGAAGCAAAGTTTTTGGATCCTTATCTCCTAGCACTCCCTTCTCCCTCATAATTTCCTCATGTGGCGTGATTGGTTCTGCCTGCTTCGTTACTACTCCGACACCCTTTCTTGCCAACCTTTTCATTTCCGAGTCAATAGCATCCTGAAAGAGCTTGTAATCAGGACTTTTAAAAATTTCGAGTCCCGCCAAACCATTATCTCGTAGATGCCGTTGGATCCCCACGCACATTTGATACAAAGTCTTTGGAGGATACAATTCTCCACCTTTCTTGCGGACCTCGTACACAAATTTGCTGAGCCAAAAGCACAGTTCGAAATCACAAATGGTATGTAGCAACTCGGCCGAGGGTACTTGGGTAAACAAGTCAGCAGAATTCTGAGGCAGTGCATTCCGTTCGGTTGCCCACTCATTCCAAACATTCAAACACCAAAAGGTTACCTTTTTAGTGTTCTTTGGGATCCTTTCACTGTTCCTGGCCAACAGCTCTTTGTCATCTACGACGATGATATCCCTCTTCGACGTTTTCTTCTCATTTGTTTCAGCCTCCTTGTCAACGCTGCCGTTTGAGACTTCTTCATACTTATCCGCCTGGTTGAAGCTAAACAACCCTTCTGTTGCCCCTTCAATGCTGAACTGGGCGTTTTCGTAGTCCCCTAGCAAATTCTCTAAGTCATTGCCGGAATTTATTGAACCATTACAACTGCTTTGCGTAAGGAAAATGTCTTCCTCGGAATCACTCATTTCTAACCTCGTTGAAGTAAAGTGGAGAAAAAAGTGGTTGCAAATTTGTCAAAGTTGTCAGTACTATTAGGCAATTGCAAAATCCCAGTGCGTATTTTCGGAATCTTTAATCTATTGTAAAGCTTGTTTGGCACGCACATTGGTTGTTTTGGTCGGCGTATCAAAAAAGAAAAAACAACCAGTTTATTATAAATTTTTACAATGTGGAAACCCCAGTGCGTCTTTCGGAACCTTTTTGCTATTGTTTAGTGTGAGTCCGGAAAAATATTTGTTTTCCTTCTTCGTACCAACATCAAAACAACGAAGAAAAGCGTGTTTCCTATTGTTTTACGCCACAGTTGATCATGATACCTCGCCCACAGTTGATACCTCCCACCTCAGGGATATGTGATTTATTCACCTCGGGCTGCGCCCTCGGTGAATAAATCACATATCCCCTCGCTGCCTAAAAATACCCCTTACATACGTTGCAATTTAGAGATCGCAAATATTTGGATTGAAGAATACAGGCGTTTCCGAAGCTCTATGTTAGCTATAAGGAGTATTATTTTATCGCCGGGCCAGCATGAGGCCTGAAGCGGCACTCTAGGAATAACTTTAATTTGTGTTTTTAATCCAGTGGAGCTCAAACTTTGCAACGTGACAGACTTCTCAATTGCAAACAATCGTATGATTTTTGTTTTTCGATTTTAACGGGTTTTGGCGGGAAGATGACGTCATACAAATGACGTCAAAATTTTATTTTCACCTGATGACTGACTTATTGCGCGATTTCAAAAGGATATGATGAGACGAATTCAAATATGAAAAAATAATGGAAAAAGCTTTATCGGTTCAAAAGATACGACAATCTGAATTTTGAATTTCCCGCCATTTTGTTACTATATTTAGAACTTTGGCAAATTTCAAAATGCAATATCTTTAGAACCGATAAAGCTTTTTCAATTATTTTTTCACATTTGAATTTGTCTCAACATATTATTTCCAAATCGTGTACTAGTTTAGTCATACGGTGAAAATAAAATTTCGACGTCATCTGTACATGTATGACGTCATTTTCCCGCCAAAACCCGTTAAAATCGAAAAACAAAAATCATACGAATTTATGAATATATGAAATTCATATATTTGAACTGCGGAATGAAGAAATAAATGTAAAGAAGATCCTCGCAGTTATTAACGCAACTTATGCAGTTGCTAAAAGAAAGCCTGCAGAAAAGAAAGCCTGCCTGATTGAAAAGTTTGTTATGTTGCAAAGTTTGAGCTTCACTGGATTAAAAACACAAAAGTTATTCCTAGAGTGCCGCTTCAGGCCTCATGCTGGCCCGGCGTTGCTTTGTTTTCGTGGAAAACTTCTATAAATTTTTATATTAACGTTTGAACGTAAAAAAGCCGGACTTCGACAGTATTTTTTTTTTCAAAATGCTTAAAAGTCACAACTCCGTGGCACACGATTTAATGCACGAGCAATTATTGATTCAGAAACGAAAAGTTTTACTGAAGAGCCTTTCATGAATATTTCGCGCAATGTCGCTATCATTTGTCGCACTTCGTGCATACGCTTTAAATAAATAAATAAATACTGATGACTTAGTTCCTCACCCGCGGCCTTAAATTGCGATTTAGCCTCCAAATCACGCTTGACGAGTAATCACGATTTAGCGCGGAGAATCGCGATTTATTGTTTTCGCTCACACTATAGAGCTAAATCGCAATTTCTCATTGTTTAAACCTGTCAATCATTTGGAAAACACGGATGGACAAAAATGGACGCTTTATTGCGTTGTATGCCAGCAACAGAATTGATTGTTATTTGAAACAAATGCAAGAAAATATGAATTTGCCGCGACCTTTTGTTCATGAAGATTTTACCATTTTTCCCCTTTAATCCTTTGCCTCCGTTCAATCACCTTTATACAGTTATCAAAGGCGTCGGCCTTTTAATTATTGTAATTACACTTTTAATTTTTTTTCATGCTTTTTGCCTTTTGGCACAATTTTTGCGCTCTTTCGGTTCTCGGTCAGTGGTCGCGAGCAGGACAAAGGTCTATTGGGAACAAAATTACCAAATTCTTCCCGTGCAATTAAAAATAAACGGCCCGCCCATTGCAGGCATGTGCGGACGTCTGAAACTGATAAATGTGCGCATGAGTGTTTTTAAAACGCGATTCGCTTATCATAATTCGACTGAGTGATCGAGCAATGGAAAGTGAAACGTAAAAGGGTGCCTCTTAGTCAATTCAAGTTAGTTAAACTAGTAATAGTTGTCACTACAGATGCCCCCGCTTTTCTATAATTTCATTCATAATGGCAAGGTAAAATAAGCACAAACAATAACAAAATATATTGCTGTCAAGACTTGCACAACTGAAACGGTTTTTTCAAATGTTTTTAAAAACGCAACAAGGCAACAATTAAAGTTTGTTGAAAGGAGCTCGCCCAGGGAAGGTCAGCGCTTTGTATTTAGCGTATCCATTGTTCGTTCACTTTCCTTCAGTTTAAGAAATACAAATAATATAATAAAGAACATGCACAGCTAGCTGAAACTGTATTTTTAAAACGTACAGGAACGCAGCAATTCAATACTTAACCCATTGACTCGCGTGTTTCGCACAGAATAAATTTTGTCAACTCAAGTTAAATTAAAATATTCTGATATAGAGAACTATGGTTACGTATCAAATATTAGGCAGAACAAAACGATCGTGTCTAAAAGTACACACGAGTGGCCACGAGTGACCACGAATGACCACAAGTGACCACGAGTGACCACGAGTGACCACGAGTAGAGCACGACTGACCACGACTGACCACGAGTGACCACGAGTGACTACGAGTGACCACCAGTGAGAATGCGTCAAAATATTTTGTTGATGTCATGACGACGTCATCATTACATCATTTTATCAAATTATCACTATTTCACTACAAACTGACCGTTTCTTGAGACCTTAATACCTGGATTCGACATTTCCGCCATTTCTGACTGAATGGGGAAGGGGCTAGGGGATGGACAGGGAGGGGGGATGGGGGTACAGACTTCCCACCACCCGCACCCTTTAATCTTGGTTCCTGCCACTTTTCTTAACCTTTTCTTCCCGCGCTTTTTCCGCCTACCGTACACCTCCCTCCCTCTTTTCTACCCGGAGTCCCAAATTCTGTCCACCTCCCTCCCTCCCCCTCCCCCCTCTTCGAAAGCTACCAGTGACCAAGGGCGAAAAAAAGAAAGAAAGAAAGTGAAAATGACAAATATAAACATTAACAAAAAGGTTTTCTGTGAAAGTACATGATTTAAGGAAATGTTTTAACGAGAACTGGCGGGAACCGAGATGAAAGGGTGCAGGTGGCGGGAAGTTTGTAGCCCCCATCCCCCTCCCTGTCCTTCCCCTAGCCCCTCTCCCATTCAGTCAGAAATGGCGGAAATGTCGAATCCAGGTATTAAGGTCTCGAGAAACGGTCAGTTTGCCGTGAAATAATGATTATTTGATAACATGACGTAACGATGACGTCAGCATGACATCAGCAAAATATTTTGATGCATTCTTACTCGTGCTCACTCGTAGTCACTCGTGGTCACTCGTGGTCACTCGTGGTCTACTCGTGGTCACTTGTGGTCACTCGTGTGTACTTTTAGACACGATCGAACAAAACCATGAAAACGAAAATTGCTGAAATTTCCCACACGTTGTCCTGTATCAAATTCAAATCGCTCATGCAAATTAGTCCGTGTTTACAAAAGGTTGCGCTGCTTCTTAAACCCCACCATGACTTATGTAAAATAGACAGAATCGACAAAAAGGATTCCCAGCCAAAAATTTTATTCAAATAAACAGTACATTTGCTTTTAGCAGCGAAAAACCCTAGATTTTCTTGTGTGCATGGACACACGCATTTAACTTTTGCAGACACTTCACATGACTTAATGGAGACCGGTTGATCAAAATTGGAGCCGCTTTGCGAACAAAATTGCAAAGATCATAGAAACGTGGATTAAACCATCAGTTAAACAATTTTTGAAAGGCAAATCAGCATTTAAAAACAACATTTACCGTACTGCAGCGTTTACCCAGGTCTTGTAAAGTCGATTTGACGTCCGCAGTTCGCTTTATTTAGCTTGTGTAAATACTGCGGTTTCGCGACAGCACTTTGCGCGCCTCGCATTTGTTCAAGTCGAGATTTCATCTGGTATAACAACAATTTCCCATGATTACGCGGGAGTTTAATTCTGCCTCCTCGGGTTTTAAAACCCTGCGGGGGCAAAAACACGCCTTACCTAATAAAAGAAAATGAGTTACCCATGTAAAAAATTAATGAAGTAAATTTAAAATGAAAATAAATTCTGACTGCACTAAACGGAAAGAAAACTACTGCACTGAGTCTATGATTAGTGTGACTCTTGGCTGGAGTCATATGAGTACTGAAAGGTAACAGCCTGTTAGATCTGTCAAAATGATTGCGTGATTTTATTCACGGTAACGTGCTATAGGTAATTCATTTTTTCTATTTCTTCGCTAGTTAAAATGTTGAGCTCCCGAACAGCATAGTTTTGTTTCTTCATAAATAGTTAGAGTACGCTCTTAATTAACATTAGTCGGATAACTGAATGTAAGTGAAAAACCGAAGTCCCTCACGAAGGGCACGAATCATCACCACATAGTGGCATTACGCCAATCTTGACATTTAATATGTTCGCGTTAAAGATCAATTTCTTCATTTTCCGATTAGCAAAAGTAAATGAGTTTATTGCTCTGTCCAAAAATCAAAGCTACCCTTAATATGTTTCATCTTGGCTGGTGAGTTATTTGGTGCTTTCGGAAATTAAGCTCCTTTCCAATAAATGATGAACATGAAACGTGCCAAACAAAGTTTTTGAAACTTTATTAACTACAGGCCAATACAGTCGCATGAACAACAAGCGAAACGTGTCATAATCAGAACTTAGGACGATACACTCGTATGATAAAACAAACATTACGCAATCTTGACGAGCAGTTGACAAGCAGTTTTAAAATCAAACAGCAAAGCTGACATGTTTATTTGGGTTTTAGCTGTTTATGAACAATGAGCATTTCCTTGTGTACAAGTGAAGTACGCACAATAAATCGGAAATCAAAATAGAATACCGAGCAAACAAAAAAAAAACCAAGACCTCATTTCATTTATTCATTATTAAGATTTATAGTAATCACGAAGCACAGAGGGCGAACGCAATATCGTACTCAGGTACCCACAGTACCTTAGCTTGCCAGCAGATCGTGTCAGCATTTGCAGGAATCAAAACAAACAAAACCGTCCAGCTTTCCAAGAATTCTTTGATCAGCGGTTTGGTTGCCTAGACACTAGACCGCTGACCAAATAGCCCGAGGTTTCTGCAAACCACACCCTTCCTAACACCTCCCCCCGAATAAACCTCCCCACCCCCAAGAAAACAAACTCAAACAAAACAAACGGAGTCTGAAAGACGATGACAAAGATGCGGACGCGTTATACAATCACACCGGTTAGTATACGAAGCTTCAGGTAAAGAGTTAAATTGCGGTTAATAGTCAGGTTAAATCGCGATTTAGCCTTAGTCTGTGTATGACCGCAAAAGTACCTATATCTAAATCACGATTTTAAATGACGTCATCGAGGCTAAAACGCGGCAGAGTTCAAAGAAATAACTCTTGATCTAAACCTTAGAAAGTAGTAGGATTTAGTTCACGATTTGTTAAAAGCTCCTTTGGATAACCAATCATGTTGCAAAGCAAACAATGGGCACGGGTTTCGAAAAGTGGGCTGCATCTCACATTGTTGAGGGGAACAATAAAACGCTTATTACACCTCAACTCGAGCACTTTCTAAACACGCAAAGATTAAAATTTTCTTTGGAGTTACAAGGCCAATTTTATTACAAACTGCCTCCAAGAAAATAGGAGCACGCGCATCTACTTAATTTGATGATATACGTTCCTAATTACCTTAGAATCCGAAAAAAAGTCATTAAAAGTAAGGATAGCAATCAGGTGTTTTCGGCAAAATGTTGTCTGTGCGACACAAATGCACAGATGGATTGGTGGCTGTGTTTCACATATGAATGACAGGCCAACACAATAACTAATCACGATTTCACACTGTGGTGTGCCCGCCTTCAAAAGTCACTCTTGTTTCTCCCATTAAATCTTAATTTTCTGGCCGCAGGTTTGAAAACGCGATTTTTATGTTAAAAAACGCTTTATGACTCTGAAAACAGACCACAGCTGTACTTTTGAAGATCGTGTACGTGGAAAGTTAGTTTTTAATCTCTTTGACTTGTTTGGTTTATCACATTTTGGAATGAGGTCTAAGAATAGGTAATTTGTGCGGTCACACAATGATTTAGGCTTAATCACGATTAGCAAGCTAAATCGCGATTTAACTCTATAGTGTGACCACAGCCATTGTGACAGTCTGGGACTGTATTTTAGGGAACTTAAGCAAACACGACGGCGACGGCTGATGAGAACTTCACAAAACAAAAAGGTTCATGATCAATTAGCAAAATAATGACCCTGCACGGGCGATACAGATTTTGGTACATTTCTTTGCCATCCTCTGCAAAACAACAGCATGAAATGAACAAATTCAAAGCTTTATGTAGAACGTGAACACACGACAGTGAATTTTCTTTTTTCTACCTGAACCAACGACGTCCTTACAGAGTTAGCTCCCGGATTGTTCGGCTACATTAGACAGATTGAACAAGTTGAAACTATCACGAACAAGTTTAAAATATTTGGAAGTAATTTTTTAAGTGACGTTTTCCTTGGCGTTGCCTTCGTGGTTGCTTAAGCTCCCTTTTCAGTTCACAACGGCACTGCGAAAAAGAAATCAGAGCAGCCGAAAAGCTATGCACTTGAAATATTGGCCAGCTGCGTTTGAGCTTCGCGCCAATTTCAATTTGGACGAAATGACGTCAAGAATACGCGGCCAGGCTCCTAAGCACTATCCAAAATGGCGCCGCCCGATGACGAATTTTTTGCTTCTTTAGTTGGAGAGGAATTTCATTGGGATCGGATGCACTATGGACGCTCAAACAATGGTCCGTAACTCAACTCAGTGTGGTCTTTGTATTGGTGAGTATAAAAAATGTACACTTTCTGGAGTGATCTTCTCCTTTAACAATACCTATTGTTTTCCCATTTTTTCCCTTTTCTTGATACGGATATGAGGTCATTGTTACGAAAATTGTCTAGTATTACTCAGAACCTTCCAGAACATTCCATAGAACTCTCTAGAACATTGTGAAGTGCTTAGTCATTTAAATGATTATGTGATTTCTTTAAATAGTAAGTAATAATGTAATGTTACTAAAAATAGATTTCGTAGACGTTTCTAGAACTTGTTGTGATATGTATATAAGTAAGAGCGTTTCAGTCTATAGAGAGCTTGGAGAGAGAGTGTTTAAAGAGAGTTCTAAAGAGAGTTTTAAAGAGTTTTGAGAAGTGGCTGTGTGCCGTGCTGTGTGCCGAACCTAGTGAAGTGGCTGTGTGCCGTGCTGTGTGCCGAACCTAGTGAAGTGGCTGTGTGCCAAGCTGTGTGCCGTGTTAGAAGAGTCTGTGTGACATAGCAGTAGTGCTGTAAGTTGTAAAGATTACTTTCATCTTGGAATAAATCTGCTTGTTGCTGTTACCGACAACCCTGCGTTCCGTCTACAAACGGACCACTCCTTTAACGAAACTCGTAACAGTCATAAATAACCAATGAGGCGTGTAATGCCTACTTAGCTAAAACCCTTGGACGTAACTGGAGGGACTGTGTGCCTCCACTTGAAAGGAGGAATTGTTTTCAGCACCTGTACGCTTGTCCCTTAGCCACATTCTGAAAAAAGTTAGGTGAGAATCGGTTGCAAGCTATAGGGTTATAATTACGAGATGCATAACGCCAAGAGTAAAATGCGTGTTTTTATCTTTTTCGACTACAAAAGAAAGCTGCACTGTGATTAAGATTGCCCGCCTGGACTTTGTAAAAGCTGTATTTCCAAAACTAGCCAATGGATTTTTTGTTAACTTTTAATCCTAAGTTCAAGGTTCGCTAACGGTCTCTTTAAATTTCAAATGCGTTGAATCATTTCATGAAATCAGCGAAGTACCAGCTGTTCGTGGGCAAATCTTGGGTGGTGTGGTCTTACAAGATATAGCGAGTGACTAACAAACCTCCCTCCAACTTCAATAAGCCTGATACTTAGGCGCATCCTCGGAGACCCAGAGGTAGATAGTCGGGGCGAAAAGGTGATAAAACGTACGAAATCGGGGCGAGCGAAAGTTCACAAGGCGGAAGGAAGGGCCCCTGAGAACATACTTTTAACGGACTAGTTCAACAAGCATTTATGCTATTGCTTTTGAATTTGTGCCCAATCGGCAATCAGCATACTATTACTAGTAAACGGAGCTTGTTCTTCCCATCAATCGACAAAGTTACGTTGTTCAATCAACAGAGATGTCTTGCAAGAAAGTTTCAAAGATATATGGATATAAAGCCGAAGAAGATGCAAAACTTAGCATGGCCACAAACAAACACAAACAGACAAACACCTGCGTGGGAGTTTAGCCTGTGAATCGATTTAGGTATCGTAAAATAAACGTTGTCCAGCATGCGAGTTTAGGCAGCTTGGCGATTGTCTCCATATGTTTTGAATCTTCTTTGTATGCTCCGGAAAATAAGGGCTAGAAACACTGAGATCAAACTTTATAAGGCTTGTTAAAGACAACACGGGTGTCAAGGTATGCACTATGACAACTGTGTTTTACTCAAAGTAAATAAACAAACAATTTTTCTTACATATTTTACCAAGACCCACGGTGGGTCTTGCCCATACTAAAAAGTGGTTTTTCTAGGACGCTAAAAGTTTTGTTGGCCTTGGAGTGTATCTCTTAAAATCAAAATTTCGCACAGAAAACAAACTTCCATTTTCTTGAAACTACACCATCTTTTCGACATACGACCAAAGTTTATTTTTATTGGTTTCCTAGCAACGGCTGTCACCATAGCAACGTTAATGGACAGCCCCTCATTTTAAATAATGTCGACTATCTCGAAATAGGGCTGCAACGATACATTCTCCTAAGATACGATACATATCTCAATACAAGGGCCACGATACGATACAGGATACGATACATTACTTTGGGCGACAGAACTAGTAACCAACAACTTACACTCCTTTTAAATAATTTATCTCCAAAATAGTAAATTTAACGTAGTAATAACACAACAACAAATCGCCTTAAAATATAGAGCTTCAGTGAAAAATATTTAAAACAGTAATTTCCCAAATTTGTTGATGTAGCATGTTTTATTGTATCGTGATATCGCGATCTCTTATATTAATATCGATATTCGTATCGTTGGAAAAAATAACGTGGCTCACCGATGCATCGGCGTATCGTTGCAGCCCTCTTTGGGAAATTCAGCAAGCGGGTTTAGGCAGATCGGCCATTGTCTCTATACGTTTTTAATCTTCTATGTATGCTCGAGAAAAATATATAGTTTCATTGTATTCTTGCGAGTCTTGTTGTCTTGTTAATGATAGAAGACCAAGATTTTTTTCATTATGAGAAGGAATTATAAACGCGCGAGAGGACACAAGCGCAGGGTGTATAAATATTCATTGTACGTGAATAACCTTGAAATAGACCAGGAAAAACAAAATGAAACTGTTGCTTTGCTCGTAGAAAGCTAATAACGACTGAAACCTGGCCGAGATTCAGCCTTCTTCTTTAATAATAGAAATGATTGTTCAGCCTAACACTTGGTGGAACATCGAAAAGAATTATGATTCTAACGGCATGCAATTTAAAGGAAAAATCTGTAAGGGCAGTTTAGAAATATTTCTATTTACGCAAATTACGACTTTTTGACTGATTTGTGCTGCATTTTAGCAGTTTTTAAAACATAAATATCTTAAAAGTGCCACTATCCAGGAAGCTCAATGTTCATTAAGAATGTTTTGCTATCATAAGAGATCTTTCAACTGAAAAGAGAAAGTGCTTTAGAAGTTGTATCTTTCTTGAAATATTGGAGAAAATTGCAGGAATGACCAAAATCAGCCCGTAAAAAATGATACAATATACTTGATTTCTTTGAAAACGCTCTTACAGATTTTTCTCTAGTTTCGCATACAAGTTGTGTAGGTTGTGTAGTTCAAATACTTCAAGTTTCGTTATAAAGTGTCTGACTAGATTTCGAGATAGGGCTGCAACGACGCGCCGATGCATCGGTGAACCACGGTATTTTTTCCAACGATACGAATATCGTATTAACAATGATTTAGTTATACATAGACAAGTAAAAACAAACGATATAATTTCCCGACGTTTCGGCGACTTCATGACGCCATTTTCAAGGGTCAAATGAGAATTAACTAAATGTAGCCACCTCCGCTATGTAAATTTGAGTTATAACTCTTGAACTCGCATTTAGTTAATTCTCATTTGACCCTTGAAAATGGCGTCATGAAGTCGCCGAAACGTCGGGAAATTATATCGTTTGTTTTTACTTGTCTATGGATACGAATATCGATATTAAAATAAGAGATCGCGATATCACGATACAATAAAACATGCTACATGCATCTACAAATTTGGGAAATTGATCAATGCACAGGCTGAATTTCCGGTTACGTGGTAGGCGTTTGTCTATCTTGTGGCCATGCTTAATTTCCATTTTCTTCGACTTTGTGGTCATATATTGTTGAAACTTTCCTACAAGACAGCTCTGTTAATTGTTGAGTGACCAACACAAGAGGTCAGGACATGAAATGAGTCGGATATGTGCAGGATCGCTGATTGGGCACCAAAAAATTAATTTTTGTTCAATCAGAAGCAAGAACGCCAATGCTTGTTGAACTGGTAAGTTATAAGGGTATTTGTAACTCTTTATGTGTCAACAGTATTCGCATAATGACTCAACGCATCTACGGAAATACTAAAAGTAAAAGGTAGTTCAATTGAAAATTCAGTTAAGGAAACAAAGAAAGGTAAAGTTTAGGGCTACGCGTCGTAGAGGCCGACTGATCCGAGAGAATAAACCGTAAAATACTCACATGACGACTCCATATCTTCGAGAAAACCTGAAACAAAACCAACAATATACGTTCACACTAGCACCGAAACATGTTTACTTGATAATTACACTTTAGAACTGGAACTTTCTGTTGCATTCATTCTGTAGTTTAATCACACTTCCGTAACCCTATGGAGGAGAAGGGCCTTTCAGATAATTGCAAGAAGAGAGGATTTGTGCCATCTTCGGTACAAAATATTCTTTCATTATATCCCCATTTAAGAATCTTTCGGGCACTCGCTTCCTCTCCGCTCTCGGCCGCCACGTTTAACGTGTTTCGTCTCATCTAAATGTCTCGATCATGATACATGCGAAGCACTGCCTAATGTGAAGACTTCATACGGTGAAACATGTTTTGTTCATCATCAGAGTAAACACCTTTCGGCCCATTGTGAACGCAGTACAAGCCGAATTTACCAATTTACTTCGCCGAACCTTTAAGGGCGTTAAACAGAACTAAACGTTTGTCATCAGTCAGTTGACCTTTAACCTTATTCAGCCGAAGTGGAGGAGGAGGGGGGGGGGGGAGGGGCAACAAACTACCCGAGACGAATTTGAACATTTATCACTTTTTAATATGCAAACAAAATACCCATCAAACGTTGTTACTTTTTCTAAAAATTGTCAAGGAACAATTTGGAACGACATGTCTTTTATTGGTTTTAATCTCAGGAAATCCAAGATGGCGGATCCAAGATGGCAGCCGTTTCGAAGTCATGACGTAATTCCCCGGCTCAGAAACTCATAAAAAGCCTAAGGTGAATAAGGTCAAGCTACGAGGCCAAACGTATCGTATTCATTCTTGTCTATTTCATTCTTTGAAGGTGGTCGACTTATCCCAAGGACATAGAGTCAGTATCAGCAAATAGACAACGATGATTGAACCAATCAAATTCGCGTATTCCTAGGAGAGCACGGCGATTTAGCCAATCAGATTCACGTATTCGCAATAGGCCACAGTGAATGTCTTCTTACTGTATTTTCTAGATCAAATCCCGGGCCTCGATTAAACACCGGGTTCCACAAGGTCGAATTTTATATAAACGCTCCCAGTATTTATTCGAGGTATCGGTATCGATTTAAGGTCCGGCGTTATTGAAACTGGACCTTTATGTAAATGTTGCCATCGATTACTCGTTATGTTAATCTAAACACGTCCATGAACGGTACAGTACATCACCTCAATTTACTTCGCTAATTCCAGCTAAAGGAAGTTGTCGTCCCGTACTCTGGATTCAACTGAGCAGCTAATTCATAATTACGACGGCAATTAAGCACCCCTAACTAAAGCTTGGTTGAAGTCAGCTCCATAAATTATGTGTACTCTGAATAAATCTGACATACCTAGGAATCTGGACCTTACACGAGTTGCAATCCACCCTGTTCAGATACAAAAAATAATAATAATGAAATAAAAAAGCAACAACAACAACAACAGCAAACCCAAAATATGTCAGCTTAAATTCTATTGAAATTCAATTTCCTTCTAAACAAAAAAAACAAAAACAAAAAAAAAACAGGTGTTCAATGTGTAAACGTAATCTCCCTTTATCCTGGTTTACACCAGTTCTCTTTGATCATTGAATTGATTATTCCAGCCTTCTGAAAATACCCTAAGCTTATACTTATACTTATACTCGTCCCCAGGCCTTGATGCGCTATCGAGTGACTGAGGAGCTGGTCGGTGACGTCACAATTGATATTTCGCCGAGGACGACTGGGAACGAGGCTGCTTCTTAAAATACATATTTGGTGGCTAGAGGAGATTGTGTCTTTCAAAAGGTGTTGGACTTGACATATGGTCAAGACACTAAATCTAAAACCAGAGAAACAAACACCCAACCGCTGAATCTCTGAACATGTTAAACATTGCGCCATCGCTCCTTTGCATATACAAGGCTGATTTTTTAATTCAGCCAACAAGTAAAATGTTCTACGGGCATTAAACGAATGATGAAAATAAATTGAAGTTTTACTTTACCTTTAAGAAAAGCTACGAGGAATGAAAGTGGAAAAAGTACGACATCAAAAAGGCACCAGATGTTGAGGAACAACCACAAAGGTCCATAAAGATCACGCACGCTTGTAAAACGGATGCCATACCATCTCTCGGCCACAAGATCCACGATGACAGGATGGTCGAAAAACTGCAAGGAAGAACAGTTGTGTAGATCAATGCTTCCCGCTTTCATTGTATCGAGCCCAGTTACTACGACAGCGTAAGGCCAGAAATATTTTTTCCCATTTATTATGTTGGTAGGGTTAATAGGGACTTAAGGTCAAAGAAATTGATTGTTGCGTATCGCTCAATTCACAATCAGTGTCACTTCGTTGGAACACCGTCTGTACAACTGTCTCCCTCCCTCTCCCCTATGTAATGCTTTCAAAAGTTACGACTAAATAGATGAAGACGTAAAAGCGCTGACAACACTATCCAACATTGAATAGGGATAGGAGTGGGTGTTCCAACAACTTGTGTCACTCATTCCCTCGCCACAGACTCTAATTCACACGGCCATTTTTGCTACTGTGTCTGCATATCCGAGATTTCCTCGAAATGGATCTTCTTCTGCCTTTTTCCTTTCCACCTTCTCTACGTTTGTCCGTCCTTTCGTCCCTCCCTCCCTCCCTCCCTCCCTTCTTCCATCCATCCATCCTTCCAAACAAACAACTCGCTTTTATTCTGTTAACGTATACACTTTTATAACGATTATTTGTATGCCTCACGGCTTTTAGGTAGAACAGATTTTCTATGTTAAGGACGGTGCCTCCTAATATAAATGTATTTTTGCAAAGGTAATGACTACAGGGAAAAAGTAGATCTCAGCAAGGGTTATTGAAATCCAAAAAGAAAAATGTGGGTAACCACGCATTTTCCAGATATAATTTAAGCGACCATAATTCTAAAAAAGCGTTAAAATACAGAGAATGTATGGCAATTTCTTTCCAAATTTAAGCTCAATTATTTCTGAAAAATGCGTGGTTACCCCCAATTTTCTTTTTGGATTCTGATAGCCCTTGCTAAGGTCTGCCTTTTCCACAAAGTCATAAACCCCGCAAAAATATGGTTGTATTGGTGGACAAATTCCTTAAGAAACCCCAATATTCAAAGATGAACAGAACGTATGCGCAGTAACAAAAGGAGGCACCGTCCTTAATTAATAACATATGTAAATTTGATAAAAATTACCGCG
The DNA here is from genome assembly GCA_964030785.1 of Siderastrea siderea. Lineage (NCBI taxonomy): Eukaryota > Metazoa > Cnidaria > Anthozoa > Scleractinia > Rhizangiidae > Siderastrea > Siderastrea siderea. Next base: position 1,969,847 of record OZ034970.1, read on the forward strand.
GTTAAATAAAGCTTCCTATTCTATTCTGTTCTATTCTATCCCTCCCTCTCTCCTTCTCTTCCTCCCTCCCTCCCTCCCTCCTCCTCTCTCTCCCTCCCTCCTTCTCTCCCTCCCTCCCTCCCTCCTTCTCTCCCTCCCTCCCTCCCTCCTTCTCTCCCTCCCTCTCTCCCCCCCTCTCTCCCTCCCTCTCTCCCTCCCTCCCTCTCTCCCTCCCTTCCTCCTTCTCTCCCTCCCTCTGTCCCTACCTCCTCCCTCCCTCCCTCCTCCCTCCCTCCCCCCTCCCTTCCTCCCTCCCTCCCTCCATCCATCCATCCATCTATCCATCCACCCATCCATCCATCGAGCTTTGTAATTCACGGTCCATCCGTCCATCCATCCATCGAGCTTTGTTATAATATTGTAATTCACAGTGCGTCCGTCCGTCCATCCGTCCGTCCATCCGTCCGTCCATCCATCCATCGAGCTTGGTTATAATATTGTAATTCACGGTCCGTCCGTCCATCCGTCCATCCATCCACCGAGCTTTATTATAATATTGTAATTCACGGTCCGTCCGTCCGTCCGTCCATCCATCCATCCATTTATCTCTTCCTCCCTTATTTTCTTCCTTCTTCCTCCAGCCCTTCATCCATTCCATCCTTCCTCTCTCCCTCCATCCATCCCTTCCTTCCTCTTCCTTCCTTCCTCCCTTCCTTCCTTCCTTTCTTTTTTCCTCCCTCCCTCTCTCCCTCCCCCCTACATCCTTTTGTTCCTTCCTTAGTTTCTTCCTGTCTTCCAACTAAAGAAAAGCCAACTAAATGTGTTTCATGTTACATAATGATTTACCTTTCTTTTTTTCAATTATGCCCTTTGTATTCAAATGTTACCTTTTTCTGGTCAAGCTTAATTGCAGTGTCGATAGTAACTGTAAATGTTTCAGGGTGTAAGAAATACCAAGCGTTATTATCTTTTAAGAGATCTAGGAAACGCAAGGTAAAATCTTCGACGCGATTGGCTAGTCCAATGAAATCCTCTTTATCTGACTTCTTTTTACTTGCCCGTCCGTGGAGCTTTTCAGTGACCTGACAAAATAAGACAACCTGACCTTACATATCTTAATTTCAACTTCTGCTTCATCGTCATTACTCAATATATATTTCTGGATCCAGTACGCTGTCACCAAAATGATCTTTTATTATTCATACATCCTTCATGAACTTAAAAGTCAGTGGAGGGTTTGATATTTGGAGGAAAGTGCGCTGTTCATGCCTTAAATTGAATGCTTATTTATAGACAAACTGCAGACAATTGGCCCTTACATTTTACAATGAACAATTTAAACAATTCATTGATCAAGCGCTCACCCATTTAACTGCTTGCACTGTCCTGCTTGCTAAACTTCGAATTGCTCCTTTCTACTCAAGAATATCGGGAGAAACTCCCTTTTTTTTCTTTTTTTCAATAATAACAATGCGCAGAACATGATCAAATGCGAGTGCTCGACACTTCTGAGCACACTCGACCAATCAAAATCAAATCGTCTCACTCTTCTTTCCAAACTTGTTGTACTGGCCTACAACTGTACTTGTTAAAAACTGGTAAAAAAGAATTTAAAAAGTTGACACTGGCTAAAAATAGTTATGGACGTTTCGGCCACTACTGTTGCCTTCCTCAGCAAAGATAAAAATGCAAATGTTTAACAAATCCAATGTTGCTATGGCCTTAGCGTGTTCTTTCACACGTGTTTTTAGCGCGCGTGATGTCTGACCAACATAAACACAATCACAATCTTTACATTTGATCTTATATACGATTCCTCTGGAAGCCTCTTTCTCGATCTTGTCTTTTGGCTTTTTGAGTATGCTCGAGATGGTGCGAATAGGTTTATGGGCGACCTTGATGCTGAAACCTCGAAGAACGTTTGCAACTCTTTCGGAAAATCCTTTGGCGTAGGGGAGTCATTAAGAATACTCTAGAGACTATTGTTGCACTCAGAAAGTTCCTTCGAGGTGTGATTTTTTATCACACATCGGTTACATATTCTAAGTAGGACGCCGTTAAACATTTGCATTTTTATCTTTGCTGAGGAAGGCAACAGTAGTGGCCGAAACGTCCATAACTATTTTTAGCCAGTGTCATCTTTTTAAATTCTTTTTTACCAGTTTTTAACATGCCTGGCTACACACCGAACATTTTAACTGTACTTGTTGTTCTGATTTTTTCTCACTTCGTTTTCTGCCGTAATTAAGTTCTTCTTTCTATTATACTTATAGTTATGGTTATAGTTTTAATAATATATATAGTTATATTTATAGTAGTTATAACTTTTTCAATTGTTGCACTACTGGCCTGGGTAGATTAGTAACTGTTACCTGTGGGCCAGTCAATTGAAACTGCTCTAAGCAAGAATTTGAATAAAGTTAGAAAGATAATTTGAAAATGCTGCCATTTTGAATTTTTATGACGTCAAATGGTTACCGCTATTGTTGTAAAAGAAATTTCTTTTTGTATGCAACAATAGTGGCAACCATTTGAGTGTAGGTTTTTGTCGAGAGTCGAGGGTCGAGGGTAATATGTCGAGGGTGGAGGGAAAATGTCGAGGGTTCAAAAGTGTCGTCTACATTCAGGCTTTGAGTCCCTTGTCAAAAAGCCAGAATTCTTAGGTCGTTTCTGCATCATTGAACAGTTTATATTTTTGTATGAACCCTCGACATTTTACCCTCCACCCTCGACATTTTTCCCTCGGACCCTGGACATATTACCCTCGACCCTCGACTCTCGACAAAAACCTATACACCAACCATTTGACGTCATAAAAATCAGGAGCCCATTACTCCCATTACTCGGAGCCTCCATCTCTCATACATCCTTGAGTCAACCTTTGCGCGTATCTTTTTATTTATAGAAACATGTTTCCCGCAAAATATCATGTTTCTGCTAACACCGGCACGTGGCCGAATCAACGCCCCAAAGAAAACGGCGGTCAAAGCGAAGCAAAATACCTTGTCCTTTGTTCGTTTTCCTCTTCCACGTATCCTTTTCTGCCCACCAAAGATACAATCGAGGTTCCACGTTAGTTTTTAACTGTGGAAATCAATGTGTAACGCGCCGGTATTTAGATTGTCTCCGGCTCGCAGATGATCTTGATGTCGTTTTCAAGATGAGTACACAGCATCATGCAGGAATCAAGCGCCAGTCTTCCGTGGATTGAGACCCACATTGTTTTAGGATTAGAAAAGATGGATTTCAAGAACTTCAGAATGGGAGCTATTGCCTTGTATTGCGAACTTCAGTCACCTTGTCATCTTAAAAAGGTTCGACGCGTGTTATTTCGGTGGATATCTACAACAGAAGAGAAACTGATGAAATGTATCCGTGGATTTAGAACGATGGTCCAGACAAAAACCGGTACTAAGCCTAAAAGCCTAGAAGAATAGTACTGTGAAACTGGGATCTGCTTAGCTTGGTTATCGAGAACGAAGGCGCCGGAAAACACCGTGACGGGATTAAAATTTCAACATCAACACGGTACAATATGTACGCGATTCATAACAGGCTCTGAGATTGTACTGATCACAAGAGCTGTCTAGATTATCTCGGATCCATTGACTCCATCTCTGACAGACAGGAAGAAACATTAAAAACAACGAACTTGAAGGAGAAAATAACCGTACACTCTTTTTTTTATAAGAACATATTTTATGAGAATGTCGAGGCAGAAAATTGCGAAACCTTAAGAATATTTTAAAAATAAACCCGAGGCTGATATTTTGAAAAGGGTATAATTTTGTGTGTTGAAAATCTGTAAATACAATACAATTAACTTAACCTTATAAAATTATTCCTTTCTCTAAAAGGCAAAACTAGCCAACAAAACGAAAAAACCTCGCTGACTGCAACGAAAAGCGATGGAGCACGTCCACAACGTAACGCGATACAGATATAGACACCGAACACTTGTAACTGATACCCCAATGCATTCTAAAACGGAAATGTCCTGAGCCATTATATATTTAAGAATAATACAAGAATATTTTCAGCCTAAAACAACATTCTTATAAAAAAAGAGTGTATTTAGGACTACTTATTATCGTCTTTTCTGTCTCAGTTGCACAGGACTGAAATGGTTAGGGCAAAATCAAAACGATGATATGTATTTAAGTGGCGTAGTCGCCATTTATGCCATGTTCCTGAAGGCAAATGTCACTCTGAAACAAACGTTGTATCGTTGTTGCATCGAGTTATACCCTGGATATTGCTTTATATTTTAGTTTGCACTCGCACATTACCGCTGTTGGCACGTTGAACGACAGTGTATAATTATCGACGAGAAAGAAAAGAAACAAAGCACCTTACAGTTGACAGATTTTATTGTCTTGGCTCTTTGATTCAAAACAATACTGCGCACTGATGAAAACGTTTATATTTGTAAAAATGGCAAAAGGTTTGGTATTTCAAATAAAGTTTGTGAATTCCGTCGTACAACTAGTGGGCCCCGCTGTTAAATTTTAAAATGTTACCCGATTTGAAAGTTTTTCATCACTCGGTGAATAGGGCGCGTTTCCACGGACCAGCGTTTTGCAGTCTAATACAGACAATACTGTGATAAATATATATATCTTTTTCATGGGCGTGAGCTGAAACTGAGGTCACGGACGTGCGATATATAACAATAACGTCGTTCTGATTGGACATTAAAAAGAGAGCGCGGGAATCCCAGAGCCCTGCGGCGTTCTAAAAATAAAAAGATACGCGCAAAGGTTGACTTACAGGGATTATATGGGAGATGGAGGCTCCGAGTAATGGGCTCCAGCAAAAATTCAAATGGCAGCGCGCGGGAAACTCAAAAGCGAAAACAGGTGATATTCATATCTAACTTTTTGGTACACTAAAACCTTTTTTCCACTTGTTAACTTAAGAATTGAAATAAAGTCCAACAACATCAACATCAAGTTGTTGTAACAGTGGAGGTTCCCTTAAAACCGTGTTCTGCTTCTGATTAGAATACGACCAGTCTCTCTGCTCAGGGATAAAGTCCATCGAAAACAAAGATCGCGTGATCGCGAAATTCACCTGCCACGAAGGATCTCTTTCAATCAGCATTTCACATATACGATTATTTCACGTTCATGAAAGGTTTATTACCTTCATAGCAAACAACAGAGGATTATCTTCAGAATTCATTAGAGCCTTAACTGTCACTTTTTCTTCAACCTTGTAATATTCTTCTGTTTCTATTATCTCTAGCAATGACTTTTCCTCTGGGCGTTCTAGTGAATTAAATAGTTGTAGTTAGAAACAGTAACAATCCTGTAGAAAAATTTGCCATGGTAATGAGTTTGGCCTAGAAAAGGTTTTGTTATCTGGACGGCACAGAAAGAGGGGCGAGAATCTTTCTAGGAAAACATTAACGTAACACGAAGAAGAATGAAAACAAACATTTCAATAATGGGTGCCTCTTACAGATAACTGTACATGAAGGGATTTTTGCTTTTATTTTGTGTGGCAAAATTGATTCAGGGTTGTATGGCAGCGGAATTTGACGAATGTGGCCTTTGGACGTCCTACGATGAAGGTGGATTGAATATCGTTCTTAAGAGAAAAAAAAAAGTGTTCCCTGAACCTTACAGTTCACTTCTTTAAATTTATCAAATATTCGTATGTGCGAATAAAGGCCACTAAGGTTACCACTATCTGCATCAGCATTATCTGCATCATCATTCAGTTCCCCCTCGTGTTTTGCTGTAAGCTCAATGTCTTCTTTTTCGCTCCTACCGTGAAGAAAGAAAACATAACAGTTAGAATCAAATGCAAGGAGTCAGTATTCCAGTATTGTTCCAGCTGCCAGTCAACAATCTTTGGCTAATAATAAGCTCTCCTTAATTTAACTAGGTACAAATTCAAATAACAAAAAACTTCGGAAAAGGACAAGAACCACGGGAAAAAATCAATCCTTATTGACACCGAATCCGGAATTCGAACTGGGGGCACATGGGTGGAAGGCAAGTGCTCTTGTTCGGCCCCGTGGCAACCCGCCAACTTTAAAATGCCTATCGGTGCCTTCTTTGATTGTTAAACAATGCACTGGCTCCAAAACAAAATTGTTTCTTTATAATTGTGGAATGAACCGTTTGTCAGTCAAAACTTTGAACTGACGCTTAAAGCTAGCTTGATACATCATTACCGTTAATCTTAGTTTTGAGGGTTTTATGGACATTCTCACCCGCCTCTATCTCGTTTTAACTCTTCTCCTGTTCCTTTAAAAGACACGCCTGCGAAAATAAAAAACGCATATTTAACCTGGACGTTTTACTGTACATAAAGATTGAATGAAACATTCCAATTTAATTCCATTCCAACGGTCGGTCGTTTAATTAATTAACTAATTTTAGTTAATTATAACCATTTGATAACAAAACTGTCGAATCTGATTGGCTCTTAGCAGCCCTGATCTCAGCATTAATTGGACAGTCTTCACGTCATGCCTATGTAATTAGTCAAATAATTGAACAAAACTTTGCACTTGAATGGGTTCCTTTTTCATGAATCTAATTAATTAATTACTCCTTCCTTGGTCTGACCGTCCAAATCATCAAGTTGTTTGGCCTCTCTTGAGATGACAGATGACACGAGGAAATTACCCCCCCCCCCCCCCTCCCAGTTAAACAGTGGGACAGTGGATTACAGACTAAATATAGCTTTAACTGTCTTTTAAGACGGACAGTACAAATACTAAGGTTTCCTTTACAAGAGATCTGAATGGTCAGTGCTGGGTGGTTTCTTGGTTTTTGCACAGCACATCAGCCACTTACCCGACCATCCATCAGTTCGTCCGTCCATCTATCCATAAAGCCATTCATTCGGTCTGTCTGTTTTTCCACTGACAGTCAGTTACTCAGTCAGTCAGTAGACTGTCAGTCAGTCAGTCAGTCAGTTAGTCAGACAGACAGTCAGTCAGCCAGTCAGTCAGTCTGTCCGTCCACCCGTCTGTCACTGTCTGTCTAGATCTGTTTGCCTGCCTGTGTCTGTCATCAATTATCGCATTCACATACCTACGTCCGTATCATCATCTATCATTGAAACCGCTTGATAATCCTTGTCTTCTGCCATAGCGTTCCTGTAGATAGTAAAACAAGTTACGTTAAAAGACACCAGTTGCTTGTCTCAAAAGCAAACATTTCCTTCGGCTCGGTTAACTTGACGTTTTTGACAAAATCCACGTTAGCATACCATGACCGAAGAGCTAGGTATAATTTGAACATTTTTAAAAAAATAACATTTGTTGGAAAATGACTAGAGCAGATGTCTTCTATTTTGGTCGTTTGCTGGTTTGAAATACAAACTTCTACGTGCTGATATCTCGAACTGCACAGACAAAAAGCAGCTTTTGCACTGAAACAATTTTCCGTTTTGAGTTTTAATTATCGAGTGAATTGAAGCGTGACACTTGAGTTCTCCCGGTAACTCTAGCTAACTCTACCTGAAAACTCGCTTGTAAACCCGGGCAACTTTGTCTTGGCTGCTGGGGTAACCCTACCGTAACCCTAGCACTAGGGGTGCCCCCCTCCTTGTAAACAGGCCCTTGGAATCAAGCAAAGAAAGTTATTTGTTGCTAAATGAATTATTCACATACATTAAAACATGAAAGCAGAGCCATCTGCATTAGACTGTGGTTATTGATCAGAATAGATTTATATGAAGCGTGAAAAACAAAATGCATCTTTGAACTCTCCAATATCAACATATTAGGGTCTCACGAAACACTGAAGTCAATGGAAAATAGAAGCCACTTTTTATAATTACTGGTGTGACTTGGATGTAATATGAAAAACACAACTGAAGCAAACCAATTCGTCTTCAACGATTACACTGATTGAAGCATATACAAATTACAGCTGTAGATCTTAAAATGTCCTCAGTGAAACACTGTTTTTCTTAGTTTATAATGATGGTCCCGAACAATTTCTAGTTTCCCCAGCGTGTTCGAGATAAACGGAGACGTACTGAACGTATCACCCGGGCTGAGTGATGTGATTAAGCGTCATGATATGCTGCAGTGTCTCCTGTGTCTCTACCGATCGCATGTTAATATAATCATGGAATCGAAAAACATATAAACAAATACAACACGTTGGGGGCTTGAAAGGATAAGTGTTAATAAAGCACAACTGAAAGCATGGCCTTATTTGATGAATATACAGCTGTAAGTATAGAATAAGTAGAAAAGTACAGTGCGAAATAAAGCAGGAATGTTATTATAATTTCGGCACCGAAATTCAAGAGCTGGCAACATCTCACGCATAATTTAAATTTGCATTGTTTTCACGTAATTTAAATGGTAGAAGGGCAATATTTAACCTTGATAAATCTTGCGTGCAAGGCCACAGGTGCACTGGCTTGAACACAACACGGTCAATACAGTGGAACGAGCTCGCATTCAATTTGCTCAATTTATTATGTGCATTCAGGAAGCGGTAAGCTTGCCTGCGAATGCGAGGATCACACTGTTGTAATTACTGGCCTCTATACCGAAACATATCCGATTTACACCAGATAAAGAAAATCGTACTTACTAAACTTGTGCAGAACGACCTTCTACTTCAACCGTGGTGGAACGTCACGCAAGTTTCAGTATCGTTCCTAGAGCCCGCGTTACCCTTTTCCAGCGTTGCCCATTCTCTGACGCGTGCTCTGGGAACGAATCTTTTCTTTTGCGCTTGCGCAAAAGAGACTGGACTCCATAATGAAGGCACAATGAACGGCGGCCTTTTTTGTGACTCGTGTCTAAAATCACTGTGATGAAGGTGCTCTTTGATTAACTTTGTGAAGGTGAGGCGATCTTTTAATTAACATGCTTTTAACTTAACAACCTATCAGTGTGTGAACAAGCTCCAAAGAACCATCCGTGTCCACAAAAATGCACATACATGTTCTTACTTTTATGTTAGATATAAGCTTAAGCTTATAGATAACCATTACTAGTTTTGAAAAGTAGCACGATAGAGGATTTCATTCAGTTCTCCTTGTTCCCTACTTGATATCTGAAACTTTTCTATGTCATAAATAAACCTTCAGTTTCAATCATCGGCACACAATTTTCAGCTTCACCTACGTGACTAACATTTCAGCTGTAATCTCGCCTTTCCCAGCTCTGAAATGATTGGCCTGAATCGTAAAGAGTTCAACAGATCTCTTCGGTATTTGTGTAAAATTTTACCATCTTTACTGTGCCGCTACTCGAAGCCAGGCCACTTGGAAGACAATTGAGAACAAAAGAAGGCAAGAACGTTGAAGGATCTAGACAACACATCTCCAAATAAATTTGAAAGTGTCTAATTCTGCAGACCTCTCTGGAAATAGTCTAATCTCTTCATTAGTTAGCTTCAATGATGATTTTTGAATATTTTCAAATGGTGCGATGTCAACTCAGTGTGATTGAAATCTTGCAGCTAATTTATTTTGCGTGCGTCATATTACAGCTATAAGCTTACAGAAAATTTAAATGTTTCCAAAATGTCTTTTGCTCAGAGTAAGACTGAATCAAGAGGCAAGCATATACAGTACGGCAATAGTTGCCGACATTCCAAGTTATTGAGCGGTACTGTATGTTTCAGACTTGCACCACGCTGAAATGGAACTACATGTAAAAGGGGTCTTGACAAACTGGGAGCCAGCGAGCCTTGCGAGTCATGCGAGTCAGTAACCTGCGATCAGGCTTTTTTTTTTTACTGGGATGCAAGGCAAATACTAGTTCCCAGTCCTGTTGTATTGAAAAATTCCTTTATTATTCCTTTTTGTCCATCAATTAAAAATGACATTGTATTTCGACCCAGATTTAATGCAAGAACAGAGACTTAGTCTTGGAATGTCTTGATTTAATATCACTTGTATTCCTTGATATATATAGTTCATTGGAGTTCATATTAACCTAATTCAGTGCCCAACTGCATGTATTGAAAAACTGAAAAATTAATCAAAATTGAAAATTAATATGCAAGTTCATATGTAATTCGTGAAGTTTCTAACAAAATAGAAGTTGACTTTCATGGCATGCAAGCAGTCTTGCCATGAAAGCAATGTTGGGACCCTAATTTGTTTAATAAATTGTACAGATGTTTTAACCCTATAAGTCCCACCAGTCAGATCACTCTCCCCAGAGTATCAATACACTTGTTCATACCGTTGAAAAGGTTGTGAGAATAAAGGAAGTAATCATGAAGGAGAAATTCTCTTGAATTTTAATCAAATTCTCTAAACTAGTCATAGGCTACAGGAAACGTTTAGAGACCGGAAGGACAATCCTTCAGTGTAGCTCTGGCCCTGAGGAAGGCTAAGTTTGTTAGCCAAAATATTGGTCGTTAAATAAATCAGCCCTTTGCTGTGGAGCCAGCCTTGCATTCAGTTTTGTTCTATTACACTTCAAGTGACGTCTGCCTCCAGCATCTCTACAACAGAGATCCGGCAATACCAAACCAGTGCAGTTTATTTACGCGTCGTGTTTACTACTGCATCCAAAGGTTATATAGAATTTGTATATTGGCATCAGGACTTAGAAAAATCCGCCATCAAGCTATCAGTGTAACCGAAATGTGATACCACGTGTACTGCGTAGATGACGGTTTCCTTGGCGGGCAAAACCACAAGAGTTTGTCACAAAGAAAATGACAACCATCGTAAACTATAAAGCATAATGATTCCGGAAAGAATGGTAGGTCAAGGGAAGGCGTTAGGTTTCCAATTTATGATTTGAGGGAATAAATTAAACAGCTAAAACATGGAACTTGAGAGAGATGAAGGATTTTGTCCGCCAGTTGCACTTTTATAAAAAAATCAATCAATCAATAAATAAATAATCATAGAGAATACGCTGTTTCGTAGTTTACATTATAACGAAACAAAAAAAAAAACAGGTTAGAAACTTTCAAGTCGTGACGTGACAGTTATTTAATATGACTTGCATGGCTCGCATGCCTCGCTGGCTTGCATGTTGTACACACTCAACTAAAAGCTCTTATAAAGGACTTCAAGAAGAAGGAAGTGGAAGGTAAAGGTGATTTGTAAACTTTCAAGTATGGGAGGCAAAGAGGCCAAGTTTCCTTGAAAACACAATCAATACATCAACATTAAGCACCTGTTGATTCAAAGAGCACTCAGTGAATAAGGAGATTTGCAAACTTTCGATTGATATACAACAATTAGAGTGGGCAAATGTTGATGCTGAGCAAATGCTTCTCAGAATCAAGCAATTCGTTGTATTTATTTACCAAATTTCATTTCAGAAACATTTCATAAAGGCATTAGCTGTAATGTCAAAATTTGACATCTAAGTGCTCTGCTCAAAATTTTATGGTTGAAAGTAACCAAGTAACTTAGAAGTGGTAGTTTGTGGTCAGGCTGTCATACTTGTTTCAAGCAGGTACACTCAGTGAAACCTGTATTAAGTGGACACCCATGAGAACCTTGCTAGTGTCTACTTAATACAGGTTCTCATGACTTGCTAAACATTAGTTAATTATTGACCACTAATATCTCCATCTTCATTTACCTGCATACTTGACATGCTTTATTGCAAACCTTTTTCAACTGGCCATTCCATGTAGAATTACTAATTTACCTGGAAAACGCACTCTTCGAAACAGATAGCAATGCCATAATGTTTTAAAAATACTTTCTTCAAAGTGTCGTCTTAATGCAGGTTTCTGGTAACAAAATGGCTTGCGTTTGGTGTCCGCATCTGCTTAATAGAGGTGTCCGCTGAATTCAGGTTTCTTTTAAAGAAAACTTGGAATGAAGATTTAGGGACTTAAGCTGGTGTCCGCTTTATAGGGGGTGTCGGCTTACTATGGGGTCCGCTTAATACAGGTTTCACGGTATTGTCTAGCTGCTTCAATGTTATTGGTTGTTTCCAAAACTTTGCTGTATTTTGTTCTCAATTACCATTCAGATTGGTCACTTTCTTTTAAATGGCCCAGTTCGAGTAGCTGCAACTTAAATCCTGTTATAAACAACTTTGTACCTCGGCAACAGTAGGGAAACTCCAAACCACCCTAAGACATATTGCATATCTGCTTCAAATCACTGCCATTTTGAAGCACATTGTTTATAATGTTGTTTGAGGGGCCTGGGAACTAACAATCAAAATCAAAGGATAATGTCATTAGCACTGTTTTAAGCAGGAAAAAGTCATGGCTGAGGCTTCTCTTTCTTGTGGCAAATGGCATTTTTATACCATTTATATATTAAGTTTGCAGCTTGTGTTAGCCTGATGCCTTTTTCTTTCTGCTTTAAACAGCCCTATTGACATATCTTTTAATGTGGCTAAATGTAATGTAGGCTAAGTTAAACTCAAAACAATGCTGGTCAGCGGTCCTCCACGTGGTGGGCTTGTGGGGTGGTGGGGGGGGGGGGTTGTCGCAGGGGCTGTTTGTGTTTTACAGTTCGGCCTTTGAGGTCAATTCATTTCAGGTGCTTGCTCGCTAGTTGACGGTTCTCCATGTTTTCCCTCTCTGCCCTTCCCCCCCTTTTCTTTTCCCTGTTATGGTAAGTATGTGGTAAGTATCGTTGTTCCACTGTTCTCAGGGTGACGGTGCCTGGTGGTTGCCGCTCACAGGGTTGTCATGGTTACCCGATGTGCTCGGCTCAATTGCTTCTGGCTCCACCATTCTTTCAGGCATCTTCCCCAAGCACATCTATTTTTGATGAGTTAAATTCATGATATAGTCTTAAGGGTTAAAATTCAGAATATTTGTCTAACTTAATACTTAACATCCAAACCTGTCAAAAATTACATAACTTACAACAACTTTGATCATGGTCACGTGTACACGTATACCATTCATCTTTAAATGTGTTAAATGTTGATGTGTTAGGTATTGTACAACTCACTACATGCTCTTTATATCCTTGATAATATAAATGTAATTTCCTGATAGCACTCTGATCTCCCACCCTTCCCTGATACGATATTTTTACCATGTTTACCATCATGTGACCAGTTACATCATGTTTTAATTTAAAGTAGATACCCAACGTTTATTTTTGATATTACCTTCTTACTTTCAATAGCTAATTTACAACGGTATTCTGACTAACAAGGGCACTGAAATAAAAGATATAGTTGTCACAGACAAAAAATTGTTCTAAGATCTATTAAAGGCCCAGGTTTTTTTATTGGGCAACCAGCAAAATAAATTATGCAATTGGATTGTAATTGTGATTCCAAGAGAATATCTCAAAATTGAACAACAAAACATGCTTGAGATTAGGATATAATATCATAGAAAACAGCATTTTCTTAAAAATACAACAGGGAGGCAACATGCTTGTTTAGGATAAAATGAAATTGCTTGCATTTATATCTCCCAGCCAAGCTCAGCCTGCAAGAAATCCTACAGTATTGCTCTGCATTGAGCAGCAAGGGTGCATACATGCAGGTAGTGCAATTCAACATAAACACCTTAATATGTCTGGAAAACACTTCTGAATGCCCATGCCCTTGAAAATGTTTGCGGCAAGAAGGTCTTTATTCATGGAAGAGTTTCAAATGTATGTGAGGCATGGGGGGGGGGGGGGGTTTCTTGGCCATATAAGGGCACAGCATGACAGTTTGTTGAATAATAACAAATACATGTACATTTAGGGTTGGCTTTTTGTTTTCATTTTGTAGAACTGTTGGTTACTCAATTTTTGAGTTGGGTACTCTGATCTATTTTCCACTCTTAAAGAAACAAATGGGAGCCATGAAATGTCAACATTTCTTACTTGAATTTGAAAGTGTCCCAGATCAGAGTTTGTAATTGGAAAAGTAATAATCTCTGGGAATCACATCAGATTCAGCAGACTCTTGTGGAATAATATTATTGATAAATAATTGACAGTTTCATTGTTACATGCACAGTGCATGTTAGTGGAAAGGGCAAATTAGTATATGTAATCGCATTAGGCTGTGTAGAATTAAGGATAAATTTTCACGCTTATTTTCAAAGTTTTCACAAAATTGCCCGAGTCGCGCAGCGATGAGTGCAATTTGTGAAAACTTTGAAAATACAAGTGAAATTTATCCTTAATTCTACGAGGACTCAATGCGATTACTTGTTTATAACACAGAGGGTAAAATTTTCGGAAAACTTTTACGCACGTTGAAACACAATCAGCCGGCCCTCAGAATTAAAGTACCTAAACAATTCACCAAACAAGTAGTTTAACTGTTGCTCAGCACGCAGAACAAGACTGACAATATTATTATGTACATCTTAAGAAATGAATACAATTCTAGTTCATTGACAAAACACACTTAAAACACTTAAGACTCAAACTTAGTAGATTTTTTTCACCTGAGTTGCGAAGCTTCCTCTCACAGGAGAAATTATCGACCACGTCGCTCCAAAGTTTTCAGTAGTTTTAAAACAAATAACCATTTGCTGTTTCCCGTAACACATATAAGTTCACCTTGTGGAATTTCTCTTTGAGTTAACACCTGATTTCCTTGCATTTTTTACCAACCAACCCGGTTAAAAGTCAAACTTTGAAGCGCTCCTTGTGTTGAACAACTCAAAATCCGTTTTTTGTTTCAAGACGCCTACAAAATGCAAATGGCGCGCTTTTGCGCTCAGCCAATCAAATGCGAGTAATTTTGGTGCTTGGCCAATCAGGTATTAGTAATTTTGCCCTCATCCGAAAGAAAATTGTGTGGTTCCAGAAAATATCCATACCCCCCCCCCCCCCCACAGATGGTCAATGGAAATTCCTAGGGGGTGGGGGGGCTAAAAGGTAGAAATTTCCGAGGGGTATGGGGGTGCTAACGCGAATAATTTTCCAGGGTTCTCCACAAACGACGCGAAGTGTGCTAGACAAACGTACCTGAATTTTTTATTTGTAGCGCCATAAAATTTGAAACAGATGCCCTTTCCAAAAAGAAATTCAAGATGTTGGTCTCAAACGTCTTTTTCTTTGCTGAGAGATCGCGGTCATCCTTCGGAGGAAGCATAATTCACTTCATGTTCGCACGCTCTGCACGCGAGATAAATCAAGATGGCCGCCCGTAGCAAATTGGTACCCAGATCCCTAGGTCTCATCTCTACCGGAAGAAAACATAATTCTACACCGGAAGTTTATATTTTCTTTATTAACTTTAACTGTCAATCCTCAGCAGATCTGTAAAATTTAAACGTGCAAAATTATACACAAAGCGAGCACTAAAAAGATTTAAAAACTCATGAACATTTTCATCGAGAAGCCTTTTTCTTAGAAATTAGTACTTTTCTTGTGTCTCTGAGTTTATATGAAGTGTCACAAGATACCGCTGACTGAATAATGAAGGCGCATGTGTTAACGTGCGGTGTCGAACGATCGAACACTCTACGATGTTTTTGACTTCATGGAAAGATTTAAACATTCTGCATTCAGCCATTTTGCCTTGTAAACTGCAGTACAATACAAGAAAGCAAAGAAAGAAAGCAAATTTATTTGTGGGAATGTTGTTTTGGCTAAGTTGAAACTGAAAAAGGAAGTTGCCTGCCCGAAGTAATGTTGTTCGATTGGAAACCACATCAGAGGTTTTCCAAGGGTTTTTGACAGGTAAATCACCTTGAAACAACTTTGAAATTGTCTTAGGACTTAGTTAAAGCGAGTATTTCCTTTATCTTTTCTCATTTGTTTGATTTTGTACGAATTTTGCGATTTGTGATGAATTATATGACAAGTTGCGATTTGAGGTCAATTATGCGAAATCGCAACATAGCATAATATCAGAGGCCCTGTAATAAGCGAACAATGCTAAAAAATTGTTAAGGCTTGTAAAAAAAAAAGTGAAAAAAAAAACTGGAAAATCCTGGGGGGTGGGGGGGTCCACCACAGACCCTCTGGAATGGAAATTCCAGGGGGGTGGGGGGGTTAAAACTGAACGACCATCCGTGGGGGGGATATGGATATTTTCTGGAAACACACATTAAGGAAAAATGCCTTCTTTCTCAACCAATCAGCATTCAGTAATTTTGCCCTCTATGTTATAAAAGCATAAATCAGTAGATGCTCATTGGTAGATATGGCAACAGTTCCAACTGTATTGTGTTATAATTCAACATAATTTCTACTACTGGAAGCTAACCAAAATAAACTTGAATTCTTCATGTGGGCTAGAATCCTGGTAAGATCCCATTTTAGTGGAGATCATTGTGGAAAGCTATTAGGATCCTAAATGTATGTGTACACTGTATGTACATGATCCTACATGTATTTAAAATTCCATGGGTTCCCTCCAGGATCCTATTTTAAATCCTGTGATCCTCTGTATTAAGTTTTCTAGCCGTGAAGCTAACATGGGGTAAACCTTCACAACCTGATACTTCTATGTACATGTAGATTGAACATTGTTGTGTGTTTGATTCAGGAAGCCCATAATTGTTTTGATAGGCAAGGTAGCATTTCCATACAAACACTTGTATTTTTGATGATGGAACAAGGAACAGTCTAATATAGATGTATGTGATGATCAGTTGTGCTTGCACTGGCTGTGTTAAAAACTAGAAAAAACAGTTTAATTTCTACATTCTTTGTTCAGTAGGTTGATTACTGGGTTATTGTAAAAAGTTGTCAACTGCCAACTCCTCATTTTTATAAACTCTGAAAGGGGCCTCTGCATCCCAGTGCAGATGTCGTTTGATTACTAAAACCCCCAGCAGATTATAATTTTCTTGACAAATGAAGCAATGTATTATATAATGAAAGGTCAGGTATCAGATGAAGATTCATTTTGAATTCTTTTCACTTGAAGGAAAGGTCGTTGAAATGAGTAATGCCACGTTCAATTTTGCAATGATTAACTTCCTTGATTTTGTAATTCGTAAATATGCTTGACCAGTTTTGTACAGGAAGTTAAACCTCTTGTTTGTGTGCTTGAGGTTCACCCAAGCACTTCTCAGTTATGAATAACCAAATGACATTGATTTTTTTGACGGTTGAAAAGCAATATTGTGATATTTCCGTAGAACCAGCAGGCAGGAAATAATTTTCAAGAAGGTGTTTTAAGCAGGGAAAGTGTTTGAGGTATTCAGTTAATCGTGGTCAAAATCGTAATAAACTGCAATT